>KZ111612.1:0-124028 GCA_002120315.1 Hypoxylon sp. CI-4A | reverse complement strand
TTAAAATTAATTTAAAATTTATTTTAAATAAATTATTAATATAAATTTAATTTTAAAATATTATTATTAATAATAATAATTTATTTAATAATTTAATAAATTTTAATAATAATAATAAATTTAATAAATATTAAAATAATTATTATATAAAATTAATGTAAAAAAAAATATAATTATTTTTTATAAAATATTTTTTATTATTAATAAAAAAAAACATAATATATTATTAAAAAAAATAAAATAAAAAATAATTATATAAAAAATTTAATATTTTATTATTATATAAAAAAAATAATAAATTTTAATTTAATTATAATAATATAAAATAAAATTTTTAACGTAATTTTTATAATAAATATAATTATTAAAATAAAAAATTTAAATTAATAAATAATAATATAAAAAATATAAAAATAAATTAATTTAAATTAATATTATTAATTTTTTTTTTATTATAACGTAAATATAAATAAAAATGAAAAATTATTTTATAAATAATATTAAAATTTATTAATTTTTTTAAATAAAATTTAATAATAATTTTTTAATAACGTTTATAAATATTTAATTTAATATTTTTTTATAAAATATTAATATTTTAATATATAATATATTTTAATAAATGCATTATATTTATATATTATATTTTAATAAACTTATATCATTAATTTCTAAGGTTTTAATAGGGTTAAAATTTAATGGCAAATAACTAGCCGTTGAAAAAACATTGGTGTAAAAATAGGTCGCGGTAAATCTGCCGCTGCTATTATACATCTAAAAGGCCTATTCCACCCCGGACCACCCATTCACCCCACCACCTTTTCTTTTCAATAACTCGCATATTCATCTCCCTCCCTTCCAAGTTTTAGTTGAAGCCCGTGTTTTAAAGGGGTACTATATCCCAAAGTATTTCCTAAGGTGAACATTCCTAGGCCTTAGCTGAACTCTTCCCAGTCTTGTGCCAGCGCCCCGCATTCTTCGGTGAGTTCATAGGGCGCTGAAACTTATCGCTCTTGCGTGGTTAGGTTTAGACTTTGTAATCCAGTAGTTTGGTGTAGATATGATTCGAGAAGGTCGTAAGTAGGTCAGAATAGGTATCTACCTCGGCGATTGTGTCGCCGCCAGTTTCTGTCGAAGCTCGACCGGGATCGTCCCGAACTCTAAGACGTAAACCAACAGCACGTCGTAAAAGCAAGGGGTTATACTCTCCTGTTCGTGCTATCGTCGGTACGAAAGCCCACGCAATATCCTTTGGCGGGGGTCGTGTCGGACGATACCGTGTTCGAGGGGGAGACTCAGGGGGTATGTATGAATATTAGCTGGCGGGTAAGAAATAGAAGACACACCAAAGCTGAATACCTATTCGATCCTCAGTATCATGCGGCCCCTAAGAAGAGTGAAGATAGAAGCCTTTCCTTTATTGATTTTTTTAAATAATTATCGAAATATCCGGTAGTCGTTGCTTCATCTTAGGAGGGAGATCCTTAGGAGGCTTCTTCCGCGAATGAGCGGCGCTATCTAATATCCTGAATTCGTGTTAGCAATTATTCCATACCTAGGTAGACATGACTATTAAATATACCAACGTCTCTATCATCCGGTGTTATTTGGTTCATTTTTTGGGTTCCAAAGTCGTACATGAGGAGTAATGCTGGAGTTGGAGTGCTTGTGGAGGATACTATATGTATGATCGAGAATAAACAAATCCGACAGCCATGATTTTAGTAGGGTATAATAGAATAGAACGTGTGGTTCTATGTTTTGGACTCGATGTTAGTGGCAAGCATTAGACATAGGTAGGCGAGAGAGATGGTTGAGGATATTAGGTACCCAGGGAGGTGGGTATTCCGTCGTCAGATATAACCCCTTTTTTTTTATGTGTAGAGTTCTTAACTCTTGAGAAGCTCTCGCCTTTTGTTTCAATATAGGTTTACTAGGACGGTTCTTGGTCTGTAGAATAATACCTATATGTCGTTGCGGCCCTGTGTCTAGAGCACATGGTACCAAAAACTTACACAGCCCCTTCTAATATTATCCCATCTTGCAGGAGTCCTCGACTTCAATGTGTCCTGTGAGACGGCTTGCCTAATGAACCAAACACACATAAATCTTTGCATTGATCCATCAGGAATTGACGATGAGGAAAACTACAGGAGTAAGATTTCTTGGTACTAGAACTTTGAAGGCCTAAATTATTATTGGCGTGCTATGGATACAGCATGTTCATATCATATACATATTGTAGATGTAAATATTCTAAAATATTACCTAGTAAAATAACTGCTCAGAAAATTTCTTTTCTTTTTTGCGTGTATTAATACCACGCCTTGTCTTTTTCCTAGATGGCTTCTTTTGTGGCAGAAAACCCCCCTGTGTGGTAGTTTTAACAAACTTGAACTGTTCTGCTTGAAAAAAGAACAAAATCCAAACGTATCTGTAGGTTTAAGAAGCCATAAATCAATAATTAATTAGCACGCCCGTGATACAAAAGCCCAAGCCGCTCTATATCAGATGTATCCCTCGTCGCCCGAGACTGTTATCAACAATGAACGCCGTCACATATGTAGTAGTGATAGCAAAAAAGCAGTCGGCTCCTCAGCCTTGAGATCATATTGTATGTTTAGATTCGTCTATAACGAGTTAACATATCACCAAAGCTCACTACTTTTCGCTCAATATAATTCTAGCGTATCTCATAAACGCCAGGCATCTAACATTTCGATTCAAAGACCATCGTAAGGGCTAGTTGCCTCATCGTCGCGTCTTAACTTTTCGAACCTTGGTGTTAAAATAACTAACAGTTAGAAGGAGGAGATTACTTTTGGAACTTCCCTCTTTCTTAGTTGTGTGTCATCTTCCTTACGTCTCTATGGGATATGGTTAACCCCAGATCCAATCGGCTCTACTCACCTTGATCTTTGGCATACACACCCAGTAACCATCCTCAACTGCATTCATTCACCTTTACTTCCGTTATAAACAGCTACTTGCCGTAGCCAACTCGGTTTTTATCACACCCTGCTACCAACGGCACTTGTCTCCATCTTATCCTTTGAAACCACCCACTTCAGTCAACCATACTCAACTATATTCGAATTTCGCTCCAGTAACAGCAACTGTTTACTGTACTTTACCTTACCAGGTCTTACCAGACCTTACTTCCTTAACATTTGGCATACATTGCCACCAATCTCTGCCCTCCACCTCCCAGGGAAGCTTATTTACATCAGATATTCGAAGCAGGCATTCTTCAATTTCAGGCCAACTCTACACGGCACTTCCGAATATCGTTCCCTGCTACCTGAAACAAGTCTGTCCTTGTCGGCAGTCAATGTTTTGGTAAACATCTTTTTCCTTCGTGCAGACCAAATACACAGAACTTCAACAATTAAGATACAGCATTGCTTCATTTCTAAATCTCCCACGGATTACACCAACCGACCTTGAGCTGGAGACATTCAACTTGGTGTAAGCTCGATGGATCCGTCAAAGGCATCCGTACCGGGAGATGGCGAAGGCCTACCTATACGATGGGACACTCCCACCGGTGAATCCATCTACAGTATTCCCGACTATGATCCCTACCGTAAGCTCTACGCCTTTGAGTATCCAGACTTGCCCGAGGAAAACCACGAAGATCATCCCCAGTTCGTGAACCCCGCTGAAGTCGAGATTGCTCAACCACCGGACGAACTGTCGTGGCACCATATTGTGTACCCAGTGCAGGCCTTCGTCATTATGGCCATGATTCCTGACTTCAAGTGCATTCATCGTGTATGCAGGCGACTCCAGATTCTGTACGACGATGTTCGCGGCCTTCGCGAATGCTACTTTCTTACGAAACCACCTGAGTTCGGCGATGATGGTTACACAGTCCAGGAGGCACATATTGCTTACGCATGCAGATACCTCGATTTACTCGGATTAAATTGGTACTCAGAGGTACTCCTCGGCTTGGAGGGAACCCTCGATTTATCAATGCAATCGCCCTCGAAGAAATTGCACTGCGCATGTCTTCTTCACGGACGCGAGGATCCACCCATTCTCGAACCAGAGACCAGTCAGCATCATCCCCCTGGCGTATCCAACTTTATGCACGCCCCAAACTCTGGTATGTTTCACTCTCGACAGCTCGATGGCTACTGAGACTACGTTTACATCTGCTAACAATATCTCCATCGTCCGAATCAGAGAAGGAAGCGCGATCGTCCCACCAGTGAGGCTACTCGAGATAACAAGAAACTCAAGACGGGATAAGCCGCTTCCGTACCGATCAATTCTAATAAGTTACCCCGAAAGAAGACTTCCGAGGAGCAGCAGAATGTACCTCAAAAAAATTGCTTCATCGTTAAGAATAATGAGGCCTATACCTCATCTCGACTGTCCGGGCAATCCATCGAGTCACCCAGCACGAGCAACGTAAACCAACACGCATCTATTAATCAATCCCGACTCGAGACCGAAGAAGACCTGAATGTATCACAAGGTCCATCGGGATCTGAAACACAATTTTGCCATCATCGCCAGCATTACCACCCAGAGCACTAGCAGAAGACGAACGAACGCAACATCAAAAGCATCTTGAAAACCCCGCGTTTGACTACTTCACAAGTTTCACAAAACCTCTACTCCCAACCTGACGATATCGTCGATGTTTTTGGTTTTTCGAAAGCAATAATTAAGCACCCCAACTACGCAAAGTTGTCAGAAGCCCAACGAAAACTCCTATCCTACTACCGGTTCATGTATCAGCACTCTCCCCGACAACATCAACGATTCTCAGAAGGAGGAGCTGGCTATGTTCTACTGGATCATGAACCGAAGGTGGAACGAGGAAGGGGACACCGATGCGGAGTTGGACCTCGTAGGCAGAATCGAGGCTGCGACCGGCACGCTGTTACTTCGACAACACTAATTTCTAGGGGATGATATGGATGCATCAGAGCATTGGCATAGTACTTCTTGCTTTTGAAATATGGAGGCTATTCCAGTTTGCCCTAGCAAGAAATAGCAGAGATCAGATACCGCATGGAGGTTATTGCAGTAGGGAAAGGGACTCTAGCAGGGAAAAGGCACCCTATAATGGAACGTTTTCTTATGTTATTTTCTTATGTTAAATAGCCCTCAGATCGTTAATTTCGTTCCTTTGCTCATTTATTCACACTGTCCTTGCGAACTGAAGATTTTAGTTTTCTTAGGTAGCTAACAATAATCACTAAAAGCTGGCACATGACTATGACTTATGACACGAAATTGTAGGCGATAATATCAAACTTACGTTTATTATTTAAGTGCAGGGGGATTCGAACTTCAGCTTTGTGCGTTAGTTATGAGGAATGGTGATGTGCTTTAACCGTTGCATGACAGACATTTGTATCTGCATGTCTTTTCTTAAAACTGTAAATTTGTTATTTAAACCCTTGTGAGGCTTTTCCTAAGTCCTTAAAATAACATCATGCAAGAATTGTTCTAATATAGGAGCGCAAACACTTTCAGAGCACAAAGCCGCAGTGCCGCCAGTTTCTTGCTGGAATGGGCAGGTATGTTCGGGCGCTAAGATGGATAGCCGGAGGTGGCGCCGGAGAGAAGTGGGCCTTACTACTGGAATAGGAAATCTGACTACGGCGCTCTTCCGTTCCTTGTGCTACAATGGCCCGATACGTTATAGAACCAATGGATATGAGTCTAAATCCTTGAACAATGCCCCTGACATTAACTCTTAGAGCCCTAATACATATTTCAGCAATTTTATAAATAATAGGCCGGGTCAATATTTCCACTCTCCTAATACTAGTCCTCATCTACATTCGGATAACAACTCCGCACCTTTCCCTCCTCGAAAATCAGCGCAACACGAGCCCCAAAGTTAAAGGGATCGCCCTCATATATCACGAAGTCTCTGCTTCGCGGAAGTTTTAGGATGTCCTCGATGTTCTTGGAGACAAGGTCGAGCGCCAAGCTCCGATTTCCCGGGCCCGCGACCCAGCTGGCCTCCCAAATGCTGTCTCGGATGTGATTGTTCGAGGCGTCCCAGTTCGATATGCCGACCTTGACGCCTGCATCTATCAACACTTGTGGTCCCAGCCGATCGGTTAGAGGGGGACCTGGAAGACAGTGTCGGCCGTCCCAGAAGAGGGGCTCGCACCCCCAGAACGGCGCTACGATGACTGGTACGTCGGCCTCGGCGAGCTCTGTGGCGATGAGGTGGGCTTCTGCACCGCCCATAATGACAATATGTGCGCCAGTTTCTTTCTTCAAGGCGATTACGTGCGCAATGACGTCCTTGTTGTTCGTGTGGATTACTACGGCAGTGTCGCCTTTTGCTGCGCTTTCGTAGATAGGGTGGAGGTGGCTATCTACGGTAAGAAGGTCATGCAGCTTGCTTATCTGCGAAGTTATAGATGGCGTCCGTAGCGCTGCTTTCGCATAAGTCTTCGCCTATTATGGGTAAGGGAAGGGATTGATACTCACATTTTCCATCGTGTCCAATCGTGAAGTGCAGAGCAGCGCTGGGTTCAGGAATGGCGCCGTCGTCAAGAACTTCAAGTAATTAGCATGAGCATATAATTCCTGGTGATATAACCAATTTGATGAGAAGAGTAGATATGCATACCACTCTTTGCTCCTGAGCGGAACAGCGCGCTAATTCCGTGGAAGAAGCCAGTCGTGAGTGGTGGTGTAACAATTCGAGTAACACCGGCCCGATATGCCCTCTCGAGATGCACGCCGTCAAATTTGATACCGAATCTGCTTGAGGGTGGCCTTTCATAGCTTTCTCCAGCCGAAGCACCATCGGTCGTTGACGGTTCTTCTCGCATCTCAGCTAGGCCATGTTGACGTGTCACTATCGTAAGACCCTAAGGCTATAGTTTAGCGCCGTTCTTCAAGATAACCAAACAGTTATTGAAACTTACAGGGAGCATATGTCCCTCTTGTAGGTCTATTGAGGAGACACTGTCCTTTACGGCCTGCTTTGCCAGATCGTCGCATTTACTTTCACTGAGACATACGATACGACCATCCCGGACCACCGCCGTCAGATTTCCTTCTTCGGGTTGCTTGCTTCGCAGGCCATCGCCACCAACAAAACTCGATTGTAGCCCACGAATGACGATGTCGGATTGGCCTGAAGTGCATGTGCTCTCCGGTACTTCACTAGGTCGCGAGATGGGCGCTTCCGTCGCATAAGTCTCTGATTCTGAAGCCTTCCATAGACTGTCGGAAGCGCGAGTCACACTGCTTCCATCGATATATACTTCGAGAGGCGTAGCGCCGACCTGTAGGGGATGTCTATCCCATACCACAAGATCGGCGTCATACCCAGGTCGTACGAATCCAATCCTAAAACGATATTAATAACAAATCCTCTATGCGATATGCGATGTGTAGTATTCGTGATCGCATTCCCTGTGTTACACTAACCTGTTATCAAGACCTAGGAGACGAGCGGGCGTCGCGATGATGGATGAGATAGCATTCTCCGTATCTAGACCATAGTGGTGTGCAACCTGGGCTTCAAATGCCAACCACTGTCCATGCTCGGCGGGATGGTCACGGTGGAGAGCAAACGGGATGCCATACGCAGCCACCCTAGCAGGAAAATCAGAAGCCGGCGCGTAAAGTTCCTTCTTGTGACCCCAGGTATCCGAGAACCCGGTCACGGCGATATTTCTCGCCTTGATTTCTTGCATAACCAAGTCTGCATGGAGCGCGTGGTGCAATGCGGTGATGTTGAAGCCGAACTCGTCTGCGTGGTCGAACATAGCCAATATATCCTCCGTCTCGTAGCCGTGCACGTTAACCCGCACATCGCCGCGTAGGACATCGACTAATGTCTGCCATTCCAGCGAGCGGGGATACTCTTGGGTTATAGACTTGAGTCCCTTTGCGGTCGAAGTAGCTTCGCACCACCGGTCTTGATCTTGCTTCAACCGTCGCGCGTTGTCGTATGCCTTGCGGAACCAATACGATTCCCCAAGTCTCGTCGACGGCCCGCCTGGCACATTCTGGAACTGCCTCTTTTGGTTTTCGCCCATGGCCATTTTGAGATATCGCTGAGGCTTGCCGCTGCTTTCGGTCAGGTTGAGCAGCATGCCCCTGATCGAATCGGCCTTCTTCATCTTAACCACGACACCTTCTCCCGAGATTAGGTTCTTAGCACCTGTCAAAACTAGCGAGGTCGTCACGCCGCCGCTAGCAATGACTGGGATGGCCCCGTCATGAGGCTTGAAGGCATCGATGGCGCGTGCCCATGGTGTTACTGGTGCCGATATCTCGGTGACGTCTTCGGTTGCCCAAAGTTGAGGAGTCTCCCTGACGCCGACGTGCGAGTGCATGTCGATAAGTCCAGGAGTCACGACGCGGCCTTGTAAGTCCACTACCTTATCGTCGGGGGATAGTGAACCCAGATCAGCCTGCACACTCTGTGCCACTCTGGTGAATATCCCATCCTGCAATTCGATCGTGCAGTCGTGGGTTACTGTGCCATCACCATCAACAAGAGTGGCATTATGTAAGATGGTTCGACTGCCAGCGCTGGACCTCGAGGTAAGACGAGAGGTAGCAAGGTTTCCATCAACAATTGGACGCTGCTTGTTTAGAGCACATTGTGCAACGCCATATTCCAAGTCTGCTGCGTCTAGCTGATATGAGCTACTGATGTCTTCATGGCTATGAGGTGCATGCCACTGGCTAGAGAGGAAGAAGGTCGTGATTACAGCAACAAAGACAACAATGATAATATCCTTTTTGATGCCGAGGATGGCCGTATTGTCTTTGTGACTTCGTCGGCGGCGAGGCGAAGTTTCCCCCCATTCGCCTTTCTCCATGCTGGTATAATCGGTATTCTGTAATCGTATTGCTCAAGACAGCTTTATGGCGTGCAGATTTTTATCAACGAAATTAAGTATTACACGTAACGATTTTACACACCCCTCATGGAACATGCCGGACTTCGCACTTCTACGGCCATCTCCTACGTCTAGGTAGGTATGATAGATCTCCGTTCGAGATATAAGTCTCGCTAGATTGTTTCCCGATTAGGAAACCGAGACGCCGAGCATATCAACGAAGCTATGATAGTTCGCGGGTATAGACCCAGGACGCAGGGCTCTATAGGGTGGATCTGGGGTTAGTTCGGTGGAACTGCATGCATGAAGGTGGGATTGCGAATTTAGTCTTCCCACTTCGTTCGCATACTGCTACCTTCTTACGAGTGGTATATCGTGTTGGCTGCTAACGTGCATCTTGACAAGTGAACCGTAGCAAGTAAGGTCCCTATCTGATAACATATCGCCTTCGTAACCTAAGTCGTTAAGTTGCCTGTGTACCTAGGTACTCTGGTTGGTAAACATTGTAGGCTGTACTTGAGAGCTACGTTGAGAAGATTTTTATTGGGTAAAATACCTAATTATCGTGTCGGCCTAGTTCCCATTAAGTTCCAATTCCATCTCCATTATCTTTTGAATAACTGTCATAAGATCATCTAACTGTAATTTACCTAAATATCGATACTGTACGATATTCCCTAGTTCAAATTACGTAACGGAAGACTTCCTTTTGTTGCTTGTCTGTGAGGTCAAGAAACTCGTCGGGGGCACTGGGTTCGCCTCCTGCCAAGGCAAGATTATCGCGCCTCTTATTTTCCCAAATGAGATAAAACCGTAGTGTAATACTGAGTATAATGCATAGAGCGAAGCAAATGAAAGCAGCAAGGAACGCAGATTTGTACTCCGGAGCTTCATCTGGTAAAAAGAGTTGAGGGGCGACGACTTGACCAACGCAGTAGGCTACGTACATCATGGCTGATGCAGTAGCTTTCTTCGTATATCCGGCAAAATTACTTGTAACCAAGGAGGTAGTGAGCGTATTGACTATGCCGTGAGTTTGTACAACATAGTACGATCCAAGCAACCCACGCTGATTTTCGCGGGGTAAGGTATAGAGCAGAACAGCGCCAATTAGCGCTGGCACCTGGCAACCTAGAAAAAGGGTCAGCAAGAAACGATGAAGTGGTATATTTGTGTCAAGGGAACATACCAGCAATCAGCAAGGTACGAATATTTTTGAACCGTCTGGTCATGAAACCACCAAAAAGAATGCATATGGCTTGGATCACACCAAGGGGTACCAGAAGAAGAGTCGAGTAGAGAGCACTGTAACCGAATCCCTTGACGACAATGCTGCCGAATGAGCCTACCCCACCAGCGGGAATATCATCAAGGAAAGATGTGGCTGCGAGGATCCAGCACTGGACATCCAAGATGGCTTCCTTGAATTGCGACCACTTCCACACATGATTTTCGACACCAGTGCGATTGCTTCGGACGCGCTCGATAGCCAGAGCTCTATCTTTTTCTGATAGCCAACGAGCATTCAAAGGCGAATCGGGAAGGTAATAAAACATGAAGCCTCCATACAGAATAGTGACTGCGCCAAAAATCAGGAAGAACCAGGCCCAGTTTGGAACATTGTTACTTGTAATATGGGCGATGCCGTAACCGAGGAGGCCACCGCAGATCTGGCCGATCGAGAGACCAAGACTCCAAAATGAAATTCGGAGAGGCTGCTCATCACGGGTCCACCATTGAGATGAAATGACAATAAAGGCTGGGTTGATACACGATTCCATGCAGCCAAGGATGGCACGGATGGTCATCAAGGAGGCGAAGGAACGCGATGCAGCTGTGGTCATCAGCACGGCGCCCCAAAGCATTGTCGCAATGGCAACAACACGACCAATGGGGAAGCGGACAATAACGCGAGCGACAATGGGCTGAGAGACCATGTAGGCGAGATAGAAAACGGAACCAGAAGCCCAACTGTATTGGTTTCCGACCAAATGCTGGAGACCATGAAATTAGACCTATTGCAGATCAAAAATTAAGATATACTGTACGTACATTGTCCGTTTGGAGACCGAAATTGGCAGAGTAACTCAATGCATTCTTGTCCATAAAATTGAGGGTATAAGTAATGACCATCTATCCTTTACTATTAGTATAATGGAGATAACCTCAGGATTTAGGTGTGTCTATACCAGTGGTAGAAGATGTCGATCGATCTTGCGCAAAATGCGTTTGTTGTCTTCCTCACTCACGGGGCCGACCGCGTGCTGCTTGGCGAACTCGTAGGCCTTGTCGACATCTTGGGTCCCCGTCCCCTCATGGATCGACTCGGCGGTGGTCTTGTCACTGATCTTCTCCATCGTACCAAACGCCCGGGTTATTCAAATTGACGGCGGTGGATAGGGGAATACCTGTAATAGTAGACGGGAAGTGACGGAGGTTGCATTGTGGTCGTCCATAGCCTTTTTATCTAGAATAGTCCAATACCAACAGCCCTGTCTGTAGCTCATCACCCAACTGCATGGAAAAGAATCGAGGTTGTATGTGATGGGTTTAGCGCTTACCGGGTTGCTAGCGACTCCCATAGAGCATATGTAGCTCTACTCCAATATCCACAGACAGACGACGATAGCACCCCCTGTCGCGCCGAGATAGCAACCCTAACCCCAGCTGCCCCCTATCTAGAACACTAAAACTTTCTAAAAGCGAACACTTCCAGCAACCAACCCCGGCTCCTGGATGCTTCTTATCCCCCCACCTGACGGAAGACAGGGGGACCAGTCTCCACCACCACACCCAGCCCAATGTAAGACCCTTGGACATGGGTCCCTGATCAGCTAATCTCCAGCAGTCTCCATCCATTTGTCAGCGCGTTGTTGGTTCTGCATGTATCTCGAGATCCATCCCCATTACAACTTCAATCGTGATTTGACCGACCCCTCATCACAACTCCTCTCCTCTCACCAACAACACATGAATCGAACTCGGCAAGCAAGGTCTAAGACGGGATGTTCATCATGTCGTCGTCGAAAAGTAAGATGTGACGAAGGGAAGCCCGTTTGCAATGCTTGTACACGTTTGGGCTTGAACTGCTCCTATGAGCCTAGTCGTTCTGCCAACTCGGGCGAGACGCTTCGATACCGCGTTCGCTTCGTCAACTCTCGGCATAGTAAACTACCCTTAGATGCGACGACGGATAAGCAATCTCCGACTTCGTCATCATCAACGTCCCAGCTGGAAGCCATCTCTGAGATTGAGCAAAACCCCAAGGTGTCGAAAGATAATGTCGAGCTGCCGTCTGGTGGACAGCAGCGAGAGGTTAGTTCGGATATGTCGCAACAGCGTCCTGTTCAGCCCTCCACCGGGGCTTCCATTCAGCACAACACCGCGCTGAGCGCAATCCCAGAGCAAGGCACCTTGTACCCTAACTCGCAATTGGATACTCGTGCTTATGATGCCCAAACAAACCCCGACTATCTGCCGGTTTTCTTCGACCTTAATTCCAACTTTGACCTGCTCAGCGAGAGTTGGATGTCTCCTCTCACACCTGGGAATACATCTCTCTCCGAGTCAGAATCATACCAAGTTGATATCCCGGAATTCAGCATGAGCACTCAGGGCTCTAATGTTATCATCCCCCCTGAAGATAACCGACTTATTCAACACTTTCTAAACGTCATGACTAACTATGCCAAGATAAGGGGTTCGGGAGACGAAAATATCTACAGCTACATTTTTAGTAATATGGCGCTATTCTACAAACCTCTCTATGATGCCACAATGGCCTGGACGGCCTTACATCTCGGTCAAACTAGAGCGGACTTCGATCTAGTTCGAAAAGCAGAGGAGCGACATGCCCGCGCCGTCTCACTTATGCATCGAGATAAAAACAACGAAAGTTACTTCGAACATTTGATTATAACTACTTGGTTTGCTCTACAGTTTGAGATTATTGCAGCTCGAGGAATTGAATCGTTTTGCCAACAATTGGAGTTCGTCGCTGATCTAGTGGAATACCGCTGCAGCCACCGAAAAGCGGGTGGAGAAGTCACCCCGCTAGGTCATATTGCGTCCCGTATGCTGGTCTGGTTAGGCACATATGATGCCCGGGCGGCCTGTGTTGGAGGCGAAGGACGTCTATTACAGACTCTTGAGGCCTTCAACTCGGAGTACGACTTTATAGGTGCCGCATATCCAAATCTGCCATCTAATACCGAGGATCTCAAGCCTTGTTTACGCGTGTCCTTGGAGCTTGACTACCTAGAGAGTTGCATCGTTCGGCTGAGCCGCGGATCAATCGTTACGCAAATCGCAAGGTGGTCGACGGTACAATCTGGCCTTGTTGCCATTCGCGAACGACTTGAAGCGGATTCTTATGTCGCCCCGATCATAGGCTCCATGAATAATCCCACGCGTTTAGTCTCTGGTAAAATCACGACGGCGCGCTTTAACTGCTTGCTTCTCTTGGCAAACCTTTACAGCGTTGTCATATCCTTCCACAGAAGGTTGCCGTCCTCGATCGCTTCGAGCATGCCTAATAAGCTTATATCCGCCGAAGCGGCGGCGAATTACATTATTCGCCTCTCAGCTTTGGTTTGCCGATCCAGGCCACCGTCGCCACAAAACATATGGCCGCGTCTTTTGTTTATAGCTGGTATTGAGACCACAGATCTGCCGTATCAGGACTGGGTAGTGAAAACGCTTAGTGATGCCGAAATTTGGGGCGTCAACTATCGTAAAACTCGCGAACTGCTCGAGCGGGTCATCGAGATACAAAGCACGGAAGGAGTACGGGTTGATTACGTCGATGTCATGAAGCGGGATACGGGCTTATTTATCATCTGAAAAGGCGCCCGGTAGAAGACTGATCTAATAGGAGTAGAAGATCCGAGACCGGTATTGGCGAGAATGCTATGCGATGATCATTTACTGTTATATTGTCCGGCTATCTAACACATGATTGAAACGTAATGAGGTTATCATCCAATCGGCTAATCTTTCCCGTATTGGGCAAGTCTGTTGTTCAATATGCCGATAAAAATGTACCAACATGACCTTATGTACTACCCCTCTAACTTGTCTATAGGTCTTTGGATATCTCCAAATTGTTGAATGATGGAGAAGCATCAGGGAATCATTGTTGGCGAGCGTAGAAAGCCTTGCCACAAAGGTAGAAATCTACTTCTCTGCTTGCTCGCTTTCACTTGCTCAATAACGTTATACTTCAAATCCTCGTTGCGCTCACAAGCTCGACATTGCTTATCTCAATCAGTTACAAGTCGACTACGTAGTAGCGACCCCGAGAAATGGTGCCCCCTATCGGAGGTCATCAGTCCCGGAGATGACGGTCTTAAGGAAAGCGTGCATTTCATGAACACTCAGCAACTGCAACTGCAGGTTCAACGCCTTTCCGCAGCTGTGCGTGTGCCAAGCGAGAGCTACGACGACAACGGCGATGTTGACGAAGATCCGCGTTGGGCGCCTTTTGAAGACCTTCACCAGGCATTAGAACAGCTATTTCCCCTTACGTAAGTACCTAAGTTATTATTCTTTACAAATTCATCTACGCTTTTCATTCTCATATACTCATATTGTAATTCAAGACATTCGCAATTTGAGCTTCACAAAGTAAACCGGTTTGGTCTTCTGTACACACTAAGGGGCACTGATCCCTCACTCAAGCCCCTCCTCTTGACTGCGCATCAGGATGTTGTTCCTGCAGGTACCGCCTCCCGTTGGACATATCCGCCGTACGAGGGGCACTTCGATGGGTCTTTTCTCTGGGGTCGAGGATCGGCAGACTGTAAGAATGTCCTTATTGGAATTTTGTCAGCTATTGAGGACCTGCTCTCCCAGTCGTTTGTACCTCGTCGCACTATCGTGCTCGCCTTCGGGTTTGACGAAGAGACCGGAGGTGAAAGAGGAGCAGCTGCATTGAACCAGTCACTCGTTGAGCAGTGGGGTTCAGACTCATTCGTACTTCTTCTAGATGAAGGCGGCATGGGTATTGAAAGCCAAGGAGACGTTCTTTATGCTTCCCCAGGTGTCGGTGAAAAGGGATACTATGATGTCCAGCTCACATTGGAGATCAATGGTGGTCACAGCTCAAGGCCTCCAAAGCATACTGGAATTGGTATTATGGCAGATGTGATCGTTGCATTGGAAAACAAGCCGTACTCTCCACGACTGACACAATCCAACCCTTTTCGCAAGGTCTTGGAATGCAGAACGAAATACTCACCCGAAGCAGTCCAGCCGTGGTTACGTGACGAACTTCTTAGCGGGAGTGAAGATGAGATTGCTAAAAGACTTGCGGAAGAAGAGACGGAGGAGCAATGGCTAGTTCAAACCAGTCAAGCGATCGATTTGATAAGTGGAGGCGTTAAAGTCAATGCCCTACCTGAGAACGTCCAGCTCGAGGTGAATCATCGGGTAGCGTTACATGAGTCTACACAACACGTGGATAGACACATTCAAGAAGTGCTAGCACCCGTGGTGCAAAAATATGGGCTTGATTTTGAGAGTTCTAACAAGACGCTCATGGAAAGTCCAGATCTTAGATCTTCTACCTCTGCAGTCCTAACATTAAAGTCTCTGCGGACCCTTGCTACGGCTCCAACGTCTCCAACCGACAATGGCGTATGGGGTGTTTTCAGCGGCACCTTGCGGCACGTGTTCGAAAGTACGGAGAGTGGCTATGGCAAGACCGTCATTCCCGTTGGTAATATCATGACGGGCAATACAGATACAGTGCATTACTGGAGCCTAACTAGGAACATATACAGGTTTAGTCCCTCCAGGAATGGGACTAGGCTTAATGCACACGGGATCGATGAGCGCATGGAAATGACTGCTCATCTTGAGGGGATAAGAGTTTACTATGGTAGGCGGCTTTCTCAACGTGCGAGAGATTACGAGAGCTAACTTAGACTCCAGACTTAATTCGTAACTTCAATAGCTGGGAGGACGAGTGAACTACGCGAACTTGGGCGAGGTACCTTAAAGCGATTATCGGGGATACTATTTTCAATCAGATCTACAGATGATACGGCCAACTGATATCTACAAATACGTATACACCGGGTTCATCCTTGGAATCAATAGTTCTCTATCAAGATAGGAAGCGGATCGTGTATTCGACTACATAATTTTAACTCACCGTCTTATCACACTTGTCTGAATCGCGATTTAGAGGCACTCGTGAATCTAGACGCCACAAGAACATACGAGTTCTCTAACACGTAATTCCGATATCAATAGAAATCAACCGATCTATCGAAAATAATGGTCCTGAAGATAATGGGTTTCAATGGGCAACCTTGCGCTCTAGGCCGATGCTCGCCTCTCGGCTGCAGACTTTCCGCATTGAGAATTCCGTCGCCTCCGCATATTTTCATAGCCAATAACGCTGCCCAATATTGCAGCACTCTTTCGGAGCTATCCAACCTTAGGTCACTAAGAAGTGGCCAATTATTCGGGAGGCTACATGCCTAAACGAGTTATACGATTGGGCTCTTCGTAGATACTTGAGAATCGGAATGATCACTGGTATTTGCCATTTCGTAGGCCCTATTGTCTCGTCTTTACGGTAGAAGTTCGACGCAGATGGGTGCTGCCCAAAGTCAAGGGAATAGACAATGGATTTGGAACAAATTCCCCTTCATTATCCCAATGAATCTAATGCATCGCAAAGTCCAATTATAGATGAAGAAATCTTAGTGGGAGGAGAATTCTCGCGAAGGTACGTAAATTTGTGGTAATATCCCCAATTACAACTAACCAGCTTCAAGGAACATCTGGCTGCAACGGACAACCGGATTAACAAACTTCATTGCAACTGGTCATCTGTACCTTATATGCGTTGCTATATCCCTTATATTCCTATTGGGTTCAGTGATAATATCCAATGGATTCAAGAGCCGCAAAGTCAAGTCACAGGCTTCCCTTGGCTCGTCTCGGAGGCGCATATCACATTTACCTCTTGGGTATACTATTACACAAGTAGTTGGCATCTCTGCGGCTTTATCTTTGTCATTATACACGACGGTCCAGAATGGATACTGGATGGAGCCTCTGGCCTTGGGCTACGTGCTTCTCGTTGGAATTTCACGTATTGTCTGGAAACCAAGCACTTTTGGCGTTCTCTTGAACCGCCATATGAACTCTTTGACGGTGATAATCACTCTTTTAGAAGGTGTCAAATTACTATTGCCGCTCGCGATCATTGGTGCATACCAAAGATTGCCAAGTGTTGAGTATGCTAAGCTGGCTTGTCTAGCACTTGCGTTGCTAGCCTCGCTCTTCGCACCTCGCGAAATCCAGACGAAGGAGCTCAGCATAGAGAGTACTGATCTAGGTTATGTGGAAGAGAAGTATTCTCCCGAGGAGACTTGTTCGTGGTTTTCCGATTACGCATCCTATGGATGGCTTACATATCTCATGATCAGAGGGTTCGTCCGCGACTTGGCTATCGACGATCTTCCCCATTTACCGACATACGATGCACCAGCAGGATTGCTGAATCGCATGCGAACGGCCCGGCTTAAAGGCGGAAAGACACTTATTACCCTTCTCCGGACTTTCCGAGCCCAAATTCAGAAGATCATGCTTTGGTCGGTGATCACAGGTATGGTGGAATATCTTGCTCCGTGTGCCATGTATCATCTTTTGGGTTATCTAGAAAACCCTGAAGCTGGCACCACCATAGTACATCCATTCGTATGGATCGCGCTTCTCTTTTTAGGGCCTATGACTCGCTCTGTCTGCTACCAGCGCTCTATCTTCTCGAATACTAGACTTATGGTATTGGTTAAAGCAACCATGATTCAAGAAATTTACCAGACGATGATGTGGTCGCGGTCCAACGACAGCTTGCCGCTTCAGGATAAATCTGACAATCCAAAAGATGGTGCAAGACCAAAGTCTGTCAAGATGGAAAGTCTGCTCTCTTATGACGCCGAGATGATTGGTAATGCGTCCGATATCTGTTACGCATTGACAGCGAGCTTAGTGTCCACTGCAATCGCCATGACATTTCTATACCAACTACTAGGATGGCCGTCATTAGTAGGCGTTGCAGTTCTCATATCCTTAAGCACGCTCCCGGTCCTGCTATCCAGGCGCCAGGCTCGATTGCATAAGTTCGTGATGGAGGCGACAGACTCGAGACTTTCCAAGATATCGGAATATCTAAGCTCGATCCGGACTTTGAAATTCTTCGCTTGGGAGGATGTGGCATACAAGATGATAAACGCCATTCGTGCTACCGAGCAACAGCGAATCTGGAAACGCAACGTCACCTCTATGTTCATCGTCATAACTGGCGACTTGCTGTCTCTTGTCAGTCTCCTGGCCATGTTCACATCGCTTGTTCTCTTCACGGATAGGCCGCTACGAGCCCCAGCAGCTTTTACAGCGCTTTCTCTTACAGAAATTCTACGCACGCAGTTCGTGTGGCTTTCCAAAGTTGCTCAATGGGTGGCGCAGGGCTACGAGTCGTTGCAGCGGGTTGATAGGTTTTATGACTCGGTTACGGAGAGAAAGCGACACCCAGTTGGCCCTCCGGAGCTCAAAAATGCCACCTTTAGCTTGTCATCATCCTCCGAATTCCGCCTCCGAGATATTTCCATCTCGTTTCGTGAGAAAGCCCTTAACGTGATCACGGGACCTATCGGCAGTGGCAAGACATCTTTACTGTTATCATTGCTAGGCGAAACCACACTCGAGAGCGGGACTGCGACTTGTCCCCCGGATGTAGCCTACGTCCCACAGACAGCGTGGCTCCAGAACGCTACTGTTCGCCAAAATATTCTGTTCTACAGCCCTTACGACGAGCGCCGATACAAGCAGATCGTCTATGCTTGTGACCTCGTCGAAGATTTGGCGCAGCTACCTTTGGGTGACTTGACACACGTTGGAGAACAGGGGTCGAGTCTTTCAGGCGGTCAAAAGCAACGCATTTCATTGGCGAGGGCTTTATACTCGCCATCGTCAACGCTTCTTTTAGACGACGTCTTTTCAGCGCTTGATACACACACTTCCGCAAGGGTCTATGAGCGATGCTTCCGCAGTGGTCTGTTGAGTGATCGAACAGTAATTCTGGCAACGCATTTTGCCCCGGCTGCAGAAGATGCTGAGCTATTAGGTTCATTGACTCAGGGGAGGATTGAATCTGTGAAGATAAACGAGGAATCGTCGTTTGCCGATGTTAAGTCCTATCCAATCACTTCCCAGATAGAGGAAGTTGAGGTCGAAGCTATGTCATCATCACCTACGAGTTCTACATCAGGAGGGATCTTTACAGACGAGGAGCCCATCGACTCAAAAGTTCCCGCGAATAACCTCGACGGTCCGGCGATCGACGAGAAGAGGGCATCGGGACGTGTTCCTCGTAGTTTCAGTGAGTGCCCTTCAGTACCGCCCCTTAGTAACCCGATTCTAATCATTCGAACAGTTATTAGATATATCCTTCTCTTCGGTGGCTACACCACTGCTATCCTGACAGTTTTCAACTCCTTGCTGGTACAGATTGCTTATTTTTCGATCACATTATGGCTATCCATCTGGACGGGGCTCTCTACCCAAGACGACTACTCCTCCAAGGCGGTATCTTACCTACTCATTTACATCGGCACAGTCACAGCATTTATATCTCTTCAGTTCCTCAACAACTACATATATCAAAGAGGTGGGTGGAAAGCCGCAAGAACGATGCACGAGAGACTAGTTACCGCCATCCTCCAAGCGCCTATTTCTTGGTATGATAACACTCCCATCGGCCGCATTATCAATCGCTTCGGCGTGGACATCCAATCCATGGACAGCGTTCTGGTCGATTGGCTGCGCATGTCCCTCGATAACGGTATCCGACTTGCTCTGCGCTTGGCAAGCATCGCATCCATCATGCCCATATTCGCGCTGCCGGCAGGTATATTCTGCCTCATGGGCTTCGCCACGGGCGAGGTCTACGCGCGCGCCCAGATCTCCGTCAAGCGCCTCTGCGCCGTCAAGTTCTCGCCCGTATTCTCGCACTTCAGCGACACCGCGGGAGGGCTTGCGGTGATCCGCGCTCGGCGGCCGATGGACGACGTCTTCCAGACGCTGCTTGCTGACAAGCTAGCCGTGTACATGCGCGCGTTGGAGACGCAGTATAACTGCAACCGCTGGGTTTCCATACGCTCCGATTTCTGCGCCGCTACCGTTGCGGTTTCGGCGGGCTGCATTGCTTATTGGAAATCCGGCTCGCCGGGCCTGGTGGGCTTTTCGCTTACGAATGCTATTGGGCTAAGTCAGACTATACTCACGCTGGTGAGGAATATGAACGAGTTGGAGGTAGAGTTGAATTCGTTCCAGCGCGTGGCCGAGTATACCGAAATCGAGCCCGAGGCAAGTCCCGACGAGGAGGCATTGAAGGCGAAAGAAGTCCCAGCCGCCTGGCCAACGACTGGAAATATCAAGTTTCAGAATGTGACCGCGCGCTACTTGGAGGATGGCCCGGATATCTTGCGAGATGTGACGTTCCGCGCAAGACCGGGCCAGCGAGTCGCTATCATCGGCCGCACTGGAAGCGGGAAGAGTACGATCACGCGGTCGCTTCTCCGCTCTACACACTTGGCTTCTGGAAATATTGTAATTGATGGCGTTGACATCAGCAACATCCCGCTCAACCGCCTACGGGGAAGCATCAGTTTCGTGCCCCAGGACTCCGTGATATTCGCAGGAGACTTGCAGTCCAATCTCGATCCTCTAGGCACCCTTGACGAAACGGAACTCCAATCCGTCCTTACAGCTTGCAACCTAGTTCAGACCCGTGACACCGATACCCAGTCTTCCGGCCCCGGCCTCTCGATTCATACGCAAGTCGCAAGTAATGGCACCAACTTCAGCAACGGCCAGAGACAAATCCTAGGCCTAGCGCGCGCCATGTGTCGACGGTCTAAAGTCGTCATCCTAGACGAGGCGACAGCATCCGTGGACCACGAGACAGACGTGCGCATGCAGCAGCTCATCCGTTCGGAATTCGCGGGCTCTACGATTATAACGATTGCCCATCGTCTGCGGACTATCATCGACTACGACCAAGTCATCGTCATGGAGGAAGGAAAAGTATTAGAGTATGTCTGCCTATATACGCTTCATGATATGTATTGAACTAGGTGCTAACAAGTCTACAGAACCGGCACACCGGCGGAATTGATCGAAAAGGAGGGGGCTTTCTGGGGCATGTTGAAAAAGAGCCACGATTATGATGAGTTGGTCTTGTTGGCGAAGCAAGGCAACCATCAGGCATCGTGAACGAGATATGTACCTTGTTGATAGTCAATTGAGACTTCCCCGTTATTATCTACCGCAGCCTGGCATAAATACAAGTCCATTGCCAGCAGTGTCATTGTGGCAAGCAGCGTCTCCCCAGTTATCAATGCCACTACGATCATTCCCATCAATCTCTTCGTTTCTAGGACGAGACCACCTAATCCACGCCCGGCTTCGCGATTACTGCCCTCGTGGGTCATATGTGAGGATCTCTGATCGAATGTAATCTCTCCATGCCTCGGGTATGTTTTATCTAATAAGAGAATTGGCCAGAATTAATGCCACTCGTGGACTTTATCACCTGTCAGCTTCGCCCAATCCGCAGGCTTAAGCTTGGCATATTTGGTGTCAAACTTGACAGCTTGGTCGCGTCCCTGTTTCGGATTGACTGAGTTGTCATCCAATGGGATATCGTGAGTATTGTCGATGACAGAACAAACATACTGGCCTGAGAATAAGCTGATCCGGAAAGAACACAGCAGCAAACTTGAACTGGTGGGTCTCTACCCCCAGCTACCAACGACAGCTTCAGCTGAGGAGCTCGTCCGTACCGTGGAGGTTGTATTGAGCCAATTGAGACGAAATGGGATTATCACCCAATTGACCAAGCCATGCATCATACTCCCATTAACGCCATCACTCCACCCTTAACGGTATTTCGCCACCAATACTTGCGCCGCATCTGTGAGGCCGAAAACTTGTAGCTCTCCAAGCTTGGCGAAGGAGATTACAGTCTGTCTCTGCTTCGCTTCGTGGCTAATAAATATGTCGTGTATGAAACGGCCTAGGGCGGACGGACGAACCGTTCGGTTGTAAGTTATCGCGTCGAAAACTGAAGTAATTGCAGGTCATCCCAAACTGCCTTCGTTATGTCTCGCGGCCATACCGATGGTCAAGGAAGACGTGATGCCCTCTTCAGGATAACGGCCCATAGACACAGACACACCAAAACAATGAGGACTGAAGCTCAGGGTGTTGGAGAAAGTGTACGCTCTCAATCTTGCCATTATGGTAAAGGAATCCATACTACTCGGGTGAAGTTCGTTTGTTGGTGATTTGGCGGACCCCCGGTGTCAAGAGCCCATCTTGAACCGCCGCCTCGCCATCCCAAACAGGGAAATCCGACTAATGTTCGGCGTAGCTCGTCGGACCTTTGTCTTCTCTCACAAGCCCTCATCCTCGCCCGGGATCTAGTACACCCCTTCATTCTGATCCCCAGTCATACCAGCACCGACCTGTTCAGTGGTTTGATGGATCATAATAGAAGAAATAGAGTCGTAGATGAATTGAATAGAGCCGAGTGTTGGTCGGTCTGTTGATTGTGTTGAACGGAGATATCAGACGGCTAGTCGTGAGCCAAATCCATTGATACAGTAAGAGGTATATAGATGAAGTTTTGGTTGTTGTTTTTTAGAAGAATCCCAAAAGAAAAACAAAAGGGATTACGACTAAAATAAATCGTTGACGACGTGATTAGTCCAGACTGGTGTGCCCTTGCCCGCTGTATAATGTGTCGTAATCATTTGAAGCATCCGACCTCTTAAGGTATCGGGCACGACCTCCCATGCATGACTCCTCTCCCGCCGCAACTCACTTGTATATAGTCAAACCTTGGGACCTGTAGGATACCGCGACTTTGTTTATAGGTTTATGAGCAAGCACAAAGCCCAATTAATTGTGTGTGTGGCTACATACACCTGACATGTCGAGCCAAATATTTACTACCTAAGGTACATGTAGATAACTATAGAAGGTACCCAGGTGTTTGTTCTAGCTTCTAGCCCCTGAATCAAAACATTCGCTTCATAGACCGCCTACTTTAGGTTAAAATGCCATGGCCTTAGTGCCAATATTTAGGACAAAGTCCCATTGATCTGTCAGTAGGGATTTTAATAGGCATCTAGAACGATATCAGTAGTTATTCCTATATACCTTGTCTCACATCCGTTTCAGACCATTCCCCACGTACGATATGGCGCGATATGGGGCAGCATCGCCAGCAGGGATCAATCCGCAAGGGCAAGAAAAACCGAGAGAAGTTTCAATTGGTCTTGTCCTATGAATTTGAAGCTATTCTCGCAATGAAATAGACGTAGTTGGGTATATTACAGTCACCGGGCCCGGGAGAGAGTGCGTCGTGATGCGAATAATATTAGCTGGTGAGCAGATACGCATATCAGCGATCTAGAAGATTGCAGCAGTTCCTGACGGCGCTGTCGCTGTTTTAGTGTCTGATGCTTTTCTTGGGTAGGTTGGCGATGTTTCGAATCCACGCCATGGCGCCCCCATTGATAAAAAGGCGTCTAAAATCGACTGATTATGGGCCCAGGCGACGACGACCTCAAATCAGAAAGCCAGGGGTACTTTATTACACCACCTCACTTCGAGGCTCAGTATTTAACTCTACCACAACCCAGTTAACGCCGATCTCAGTCTCTAGATAGCCAATAATTATTTCATTCAAGCAGACTGGTTCGCGGCTTTTCATATTATAATATACCTACTTTTTAATTAAAACTGTATACTAGTATACACTTTCACTTCATCTACCTTCCTTTACAATTACATATCTATCATCAACCATGCCTGCCATCGATACTCAACTAGTGACCCGAGAGCTTCCCCGTCTTGTCACAAGGGAACTACCACAACTCATCAGCCGCGAGGTAGCACAAATGAGCGTCATAATGAAGCGTGAAGTGGACCACCGAGCAGTAGAAACCACACTCGTCGGTTAGTACTTTAACTCCATCGATGGGTACCTAGGTATCTTTTATACTAACTGATCAGTCTTGACCTGTATATTCGGTATCGGGGGCTGGATGTTCTGGATGATGAAGCAAAAATAGACGACAAGCGAGACAGCAACACGAGACATACCACACAGCGTCCTTTCGAAAAGCGGAAGAGACTCCAACGCATATACGACGATCCGCAGCGCCCAGGGGAGGCACACGGTATACTTTCGACGTCGAAGACGAAATGCTATACCTGGGCTACGAGCAAGCGGATGCATCATACCATCAGACCCGAAAGTCCTCTGTGAGGCTTTAGAAGACACCAAGCGACAACCCACAATGATACCCAATACAGGACAGGCTAGACATCGAGGAGTTGAGATAGATCATGATGGAGGACTTTGTGCATTGGGTTTCACAAGGTAGTAGGATATTGAATAGCCATGTACTGTATACCTAAATCGAACAAAACTTTGATTCATTCGTGTTTTGATGAAGTATGTTGCTTGTCCGGTATGAATTGTATAAAGATCTCGGAGGGCTCCTTAGGTACCTAGTTATGATCATGAACCCCTATGTATGAGACAACAATAGTTACCGGCACATATGCTGGGGGTGGGATATATGTTGATACGGATTCCCACATTGAAGCTGAATATCCTAAAAGATAGGTATATATGTTACGAATAGCACCGGAGGCTTGCAAATCGTTTGATCGGCCAACTCTCAGCAAATCTTTCGAAAATTTGCTTGTCGAAGCTTACGATAACCTCTAAGCCGCCGCCGGTTTCATTGTCGCGATTGGGTATCCTCGGGAGGACTATGGGATATCTCTTGTACACCAACTTTGGCAGCCTAACGGCGTCGCATTTGCCAACGATCTCACCCCAATCCAATTCGTAAGCACTCTGGTCTGCCCACGATACGATAGATATACCATCGTGGCGTGGTCCCAGAATGATTGGAGGATGGTCGTTTGGCGCGGTATCCAGATAAGCCAATACATTACGCACGATTTCTTCATCAACACGTTGGAGGGAGGCGCGTATCGTAGTGGCAATCTTCGCTAGTCTTGAAATCGAAGCAGAATCTGAAAGTGTATCAATATTCGAAGGACTGGCTCCCGTAGCGAAAGATACTAAGTCCTCTCGCAAGACTGTTGCAGTAGTCATAACGAAAGCAGCGCCAAGATAATCAGGAGATAAGGGCGGTTTGAGCCGTGAACGGAAGTTCACTGGACAACCTATCGTATTGAAACCTTCGACGCCGGCTGCTGGGTCTTGTTCGGCGTCAAGGATGGCACTCCAGAGCAGTGCAGTTAAAATATCTCCTGACGAGACCCAACCTGCACTACCTTCGGATGCGATATAGTCGTTGACTACTTTCTTCAAAGCATATAGCGTTTCTTGAGGGAAGAAAAAGATTCCAGTGGTGAGATCGCTCGGACGTGACGATACGCCAACAAGTTTAGCATGCTCGTCAGGCTCTCGAACATGAAGGAGCTCTGGAATCGAAGTAGGGGCCTGTTTTGCAAACATGCCAGGCCTCTCAAGTAAATCTCTGCGGTTTAACCAGGTTCGATCAAACCCAGCTGCGGTAGATACACCAGCTTTACAGTACGAAGCCCATATCTTAAGTAATGCGCCAAATCCCGTGATGTCGGTTGTGCAATGATGAACCGCAATGCATAGAATGAACCCTCCCTTGACAAGCGATAATCTTGCTCGGAAAACGGGGGCCGGGTTACTGAATGGGGGTTGAGTATCAGACGGGATAATATCCGGCACAGCAAATGCAGAGGGTGGGAAAGATTGACGTTTGATGACTTCGTAGTTGATGACATCTGAAATATCCTGCTCGGAGTAAAGGTCTTCCAAGGTTTGATAGGGCTCGCTAAGAGAAACGTGCTTGCTGTCATTGCTGGTAGCGACCCCAGAGAGAAGGTAGGGGACGTCTGCGACAACCCCAGCTAAACCCGCTTTGAGAACCTCAGCGACGTCGGCATGTGTTGATGGGAAGCATAACATTTGACGAACGTAGCCTCGAGGCATAAGCCTGTTGAGTGGTGAAAGTGGTTCCATTTTGGAAGCAACAAAGGCTCTCTTGTTGGATTGAAGCTCTTCAACGAATCCTTACGTCTATACAATCTGCCGAAATTCGAACTGATAAGCCGTCGATAGTCCCGACCATAGGCGGATCTTAGTGACTACCTAGATTTGATCAATTTTCATATATTTCGTACGGAATCTAACGATTCAATTCCCAGCGGACGGCATAAATCCTAATCCTCTTACCTGAACCTCATGATTCCACGTTGTCATTTCTGGTGTACCCTAAGGTGAGATAGTTATGTACCCCATCACGAATTTGGCGGGGATAACGGGAATACAACGTGTGCTAAAAGTTATACCCGAAGGCACCCAAGACAACCTGCCGATCGAGCGTAAATCAAAGGCCTTAACCTGGGATCTAAAATTAATAGCGACTAGGCAGCACAATCCGAGATTCAATCAATGAGAATAGGTATGTTAGATCTCCAAATCCCAGCTTGACACTGACCACTCTACGCGTACGCGCACACGACCTTGGAAGCGGCCATGTCAACTGTCGCGAACGCGTAAAACGGCCCGCGATTAATTGGCCGAGGAGTGAATAAACAATTGATAAAGCAGGAGGGCGTTTGTCCCATTATTGATTGTTGCGAAAGACAAAGAAAATAGCAATGCTAAAATACCAATAGTTATAGGCGATAGTGAAGATGAAGAATAAACGATTGACGCACTTGTAACCGATTTAGCGGAAAGACGGAAATTACCATGGATTAGGTAATCCTCTAAAATCTATGCGTTTCTGGCCTCCTTTATGCAATTCGAAAAAGAATCTGAATCTGAATCCAACAAGGCCAAGGCATAATTTGGAGTACAGACTGAATGGTTTGGGTTTGGAAACTCCAACATATGTCTGTCATATTTTCGACATACTGTACTTACCTATGTGACGCATATTAACTGACAGTTAATATTTCATACATCTTCAGTGGGTTACATTGATGACATGCCCATCCCTCTGGTGCGCGGCGGTTGCTAGGCTGCTAGGTTCTAAGGGCCTGGGGTGGCCTGGACTCAGTGCTGATAAAAAAGTTATTGGGGTATTTTAGGTGTTCAAGACGCGTATCGACACAGTGTTCAAGGATCAAGGGACCATATTAGCCATCCAAGTCAGGGGTAAAATGTGCCTGGCTTTACCCAATTCGGATGGCTTAGGGTTCGATGGTGTGGGTGTTTAGCGGGGTCTTCGCTCAGCTAGAACCGTGTGTTGTCACTCTGTCACTGTAGGGTCTGGATAATAGCGGCCATACGTAAACGTAAACAGGGACAGGCAAGGAAAATACCGACATAATTAATACTTACATCGACAAACAACATTGGGGAGGCCCGTGATCCAACCAACTCTCCGCATAATACAGGACGATAAACGTGTTTATCTGACATGTAGTATTGCTTTTTCGTTTTCGAGTTCAGTCCTGATATTTGTCGAGTCTGTTGTTTTCGTACATACAAATTACAAGAGTCACAATCGAAGCAAATAGCCAATCAATGCAGAATTGTCTTAGACTTCACTGTCGTTACCTCCCATAGCTTGACCTCGACCCTGATTACTACAGTCCACCCCGTACTATCCTACCTACCTACCTAGCGAACCGAAGCCGAGCCGTAGCCTCCAACGTACTAATCTAACACTGGACGTCGATTGCGCGCATTAGGTGACATAGCTTTGCCATTCTACACTGGGACGACATTGCAATTTCATACTTGATCTCTTTACACTATATTATCGAATCGATCCGACCAAACGCAAATCGACCGACCAATCTTCCGCCACAGTCTGCGCTGCCTTTGTCCCGTTTGATTTTCCACTCTTAATGGGCGACGCGACCTCAAAGACAACCTAGACGTCCCACGGGAAATGAGAAATGCCCAGTCGACTACAGAAAACTAGACCTCGTCTTGCGCCCAATAGTGATCCTCAAGCATCTATTCAACAGGACGTTGAGAACGGTGAGTACCTCAGTTCGGCGCTATCCCATCTAGCTTTTCCCGTTTGTCTTCAAGTCTCAATCTTGCGAACAAGGCCTTTCGCTCTTATGTCCTTTGGGGACCAATTACCTAACCTAGTATGGAAATAACACTTTGTTGTTTGTTCGTTGTCTCGTTCGAGATTTGGAGATAAAGCAATATCACCCACAGTCTTCCAATTTTAAAAATAAGAGAGCTTAACTAATTTGTCCCTTTTAGAGTCACCATTCACAATAACAGGTATCAGCACTAGAACAAAGCCGGCGCATGCTACCTACGACGTGAAGGACACCATGAATGGTTACAGCACAGCCCCCGAATCTACATACAATCCTTACGCAAGCCCTAGCTTCTCGCCCAGCAGCAAGATTCCCTCTACGATTCGAACCGTCCCTAGCTTCGAAGAACCCTCAGATGTCTCTTCGTTAGATTCGCCATCCGCACGAAATAGCGGATTTTCCAGTTCCATTAATAGTAATGTTAGCGGTACTTCGTACCATTCGCAACAACAAACAAATAGCAGTTCGACCGTCAGATTAAAACCACAGTCCCCAGGTCTAGAATCACCGTTGCCGACGCCCCGAAGTGACGGTTCATACATGTCCACAAGTGATGCGACCCCGGGAGGAGACGACATGGAGGAGCAAACGCTATCCTTACAAGTACCCGAGTCGACCATGTTCGAGGATCGGCCAGGCAGAACGCGCGAACGGGAAACCTCGCCGCATTGGGATGGGGCTGTTGGTAAGGCCGGGTTGGGCAAGACGGGTCGAGTCATCAACAAATTGGTATCCGAGAATGAGGCCTTGAAACGAGATATCAAGATTGAGAGGTTAAAAGCCGATGAGGCAAAGCAAGCAGCCAGGTTGATTGAGGATAAAATGGAACGCATGGTGGCAGATTACGAATCCCGGTTATTAGAGGCAAACGTTACTAAGACGTTACTCAGTCGCAAGGAGCGCCAGGTCGAACATTTGCAATCCATGGTCGAATTGGAGAAGAAGCGTACATCTGACGCCCAAGAGCGCGAACGGACATGGCGTGAAGAAATGGAGAAGAGCCGCCGCGACACCAAGGTCCAAGTCGAAGAGGCGAATGTGTACGCGGCACTGATGGAAAGTCGATACAATGCCATCTCATCGCATTGGAAGGACCAAGGCGAAGAAGTGAAGCATGCCATATCCGGTATGGACGGTAGAATTAAGACATTGGTCGATGAGCGCCGAACGGACGATGAAAAGATCAACGTCCTCCGCGACTTATGCGACCAGCAGGATGGAAACATTCGAGATCTCCAACGGCAGAAAGAAGAGATCGCTCGCCAGTTTGAGGCTTATAAGCAGGAGCAGGAGCAAGCCCTCAAAGATATTAAGAGAACAGCTCGTGAGCGGGAGGATGAGCAGGAAAAGTCTCTCGGAGAAGCCAAACAAGTGCTCGGTCAGTTGAAATGGGCGCTCAACGTGAAGAAAAATGTGAAGGACGTCGAATGAAGACCCCTAAGCCAACCACCCACTATCCCTTCATCACCAAAACATTACGCACTTTACATCCGCACAAGCTCAATGCTTTTCCTCGAACCCTCTAGATTATGACCCCTGAGAATGATGGCCAACTTTCAATACCCTTTTCCTTTTTTTTAATCGCATCATCGCACCCCCCTGCCGATTGAAAGCTACTGCAAAGATAGCAGTACTAAGCACCACGAACAAATACCAGTCTATCGTGGTGCCTCGCGGCGATTCTCTTCTTTCTCATTTCAAAACCCAGTCCCGAAGCTTGGCCAAATAGAGTGGTCGGCGAGCAAGTCAGGAAAAGATTGCTCGACAAGTACTTCGGTCTGGATATGTTACGATACTTCTAGGTAGTCAGGATCGGCGTTGCGGAACAAACGAGTCTGTGGTCCTAAGTCTGAGCTAGCTTATGCTTCGCTCTGGATCACTCACAACAAGACATTTTCATTTTCACATCATAGGACACTTCCACGGTTGATAGGGCAGAGAAGGATCCCTCGGCTGGCATGACAAAACTTTGTACGAATACTTACATTCACGACCCTCCCTTCTGTTATTCTCTTGCGTTGCATATACCCGGGTTACCAGTCCATAGATGAAAGTAATTTGTGTTCCAAGAGAAGACTTGGTTTCGATTTTTCCGAGAATTAAGCTGTGACCAGGTAGGTTATGGCTCAGTTCATCTATCTCCGTTGGTCATAAGTATATTAAAAAAAGGATACCTCCTCAATGTACGCCATATCGCATCTTACCCTGGGCAATATTCAAAGTATATGTATGCTTTCCAAGCCCATAAAATGCCTTATGCCGGTTCACTACTCGTTCACGCCCAACCATTTAATACGCCTTAGCCAAATCGTATGTTAATCAAAATATATAACCTGGATCGGTTGGGATTCTTCTATACGAATTTGTGTACTGGGGCCCGCCCTAGCACCTGTTAGTTACTCAAACTCGAATAGAAGATGTCTATGTAGGTAGGCGCCTGTAGACGGGAAACATACACCAGTTGTAGTGGGTGGTAGGGTCCGGCTGGTAAAGACCGATCCAAAAATCGGATTATCTGTAGAAGCCGGTCGCCTAGTGCCCGGAGCGGGTGGTCCCTCGTCAGATGCCTGTCTTCGATCTCACCGATTTTTATCTGTAACTTGGTGAGGAGATTTCGCAGCACAATCGTGATGATCCCGCATGGCTCGCTCCAGAGTATTGCCCACAGCAAGCCTGGCCGCCGCGTGGGTTGCTCGTCCATGTCGGAAATCTCGTACGGATACTCTGGGTGATACATTGCGTATATACGTTTCCGATGTGAAGTAATTGGGAGCGGGATACAATTTAACGATATGATCGAGGGCCGCGGGAATTAATACCGAAAAATTGCGTGAAGGGGATGCATAGTGGGAGAACTGTGGGAAGGGTTGGTTATATATTAAGAACGACTGACTGCTCAGACCTTCGCGAAACCTTGCGAGCTACTATCAAACTTCACGCCTTGCAACAGTGAGACATCTAAGCTGCTGTATCTGTCAGAGCTTCACGTTGCTTTAGCTAATTTTGTACTGCGAAGAGCAGCTCTCGGATTTTCTCGCCGGTCGATGATCTGTCATAGCTTTAAGACTGTCTGTACTACTATGTAAGGAATAAGAAGCAACTAGAAAACAGACATACTAGATAGTCCAGGCGCATCTACATCAAATGACGTCTACCTAGTTCATTGAGCCCCTTGGCATGCTTTGGCCATCTGCAAGTTGCTTCCAGCCAAGCTGAGCACTAAAAGGGGGGAATAGACCTTTCTACACAACCACCTACTTGGTCAGATCAGAGGAGCGGACCAGCCATTCTGACTCAACTAAATGTCAGGTAGTTCTCTTGGCCGCTTGTACAATATTGATTTGCCCCTATTCGGGACCGCGCACATCCCTTGTAGGACTCTTACTCCTCTATTGAGCATCTATTGTATGAGTTGCGAACACAATCTTCAGGTATGTACTAATTTCATTGATTTCATCCAACTGGCAAGTATGTAATTACTGGTGTGTACTCCTCAAGCGATTACTATTCCTAGGCCCTATTGTACTAGAGAAACTAGGCAAGTCGCCTACCTTCAAACACCATATGCACCTTGATTCGAGTTAGCTGGTTTGATTAAAGAGACCGTTCTCCGTGTTGAAATATAATAGTGAGCAAGTCGGCCTCGGCAGCCGTCCTGCCCCCTTTAATGTCACAACATACTCTAGAGCTCAATTTCAGAACACAGCTCATCGTGGGTTCTCTCCAACCAAATATTTAGTATCCAAAGGAAGGCATAAGACTGACATCCTTCATATTAATACCTCTACGTATGAACAAATCATCAATGAGCTATAGTAACTACTTCCCATTACTATAAGCTTTTACCTTAAAGTAATCCATGGTTACACCTTTATACCATCACAATGAAAGAGGGCACTTTATGAGCGGAGATGGCAGGATAAAATAAAATGAAATTCAAGTCATCTTCATCATTGACGTGCTAGAAATTAATCATAACTATATAAGGTAGATATTTAGATCAATAATTATATCCAAAGGGTGGAAAGTCATACATACCTAGGTACCTATGCTGCCGTTTGTATGTAGGTACCTAGCTGGATGTAGCTCTGTGTGGAGACTGCCTTGGGAATAACAAGATGAATTCGTCTGATCTATGGCCTACCTAAGATGCACATACCTTGTGAAGTGGATAACATTCGGAGACTAGAGCATGATTATCAGGTTCCTTCCTTGTGGCGCTGTATGATGTCGTCTGTAGCACCCGCAAAACAAAGATATTCGTCCTCACAAGGTGGTAAGGCAAGACCAACTTGAACCATGTGAATCTTGTTTGGTGCATACCATATGCCTTATTAATCCGGACAAATCCTTGGCCCTGCGCCCCTGCGTATACAGACAGGAGTAATCATGTACCAGGTATAGTGAGATTTTGAACATCCACTCACCTTAGAAGTTAGGGGTGTCCAGTTACTCTATCGTCTGATGACCCGAAAGACAAAGCCTCCCTCTTTCCACCACCAATGTGCGAACTTTCCCATAATTGCCTAGTTCTGCTTGTGAAGGTAGGCGCTTAGTGAAAACCCTTCATCGTTGTCTCTGCCCTCCGCAAATACGTGTCCGGACGAAACGTCTCCCAAGCTTCTCGGCATCCCTTCTTTTCCTCTCAACAACCAACCTAGACCACGCAACTTCTTCTTACTAGTTGCGAATCGCTTTGGATCTCTTGATCTCGCTCAAGCATCAACAAGTTCTTCTTCGGATTCCGCATCACAGAGCTTGCCGGCAGTTCACAGGTAACCTTGGCAGCCAACCCTACAACGGGCACCAGCTTTTATTGATCAACAGCATCATATCCCCATCAACCACGTAAGTCTGTCATGGGTTCTCTTCTGTTTGTTTTGTTTGTTTTGTTTTGTTTTGTTTTGTTTCTTCCTTTTCTTTTCTTTTTTTTTCTTTTTGATTTTTTCTACATTTCCATTCCCCATCCTTGACCCTTCATTTCCCATACTCCATCTCCTCCATCATTTTCATCATTTTGACACCAGAAACCATCACGGTCGCATCGAGAATCATTGCCATAAGCACTGTTTCTACTTGCGACACTTGATGCGACCACTCACTTCCGGTCTCACTCTTCTCTTGATACTTCACAGCATCAAAACCCATATCATATATGTTTCCTCCATTCCTTGGGGAGGATCATAGGAATCTCTGATTTCCTCAATTCTATATTGTCATCATTGATCCTCTCTCGATAGAGTCGCTCGATAGAGTCACTCGATCACTCAATAGAGTCTCTCGATCACTCGATAGAGCTGGGTCACTGTGATTGCTTTACCGCAACACTATAGTGCGCCCATCAGCAATATATAATAGAAGTGGTGTTTCTTCAACACTTCAATTTGCTGAACCTCCTGGAATCAAATCTGGGACTGTACGCTGTACACGTCATCCCAATACTGACTGTCATCAGTAGGCCCCGTCATAATCATGTCGGGTCTCCAAGACGACACGACTGATCGTCTTGTCGCTGCGTTAAAGCGACAATTTCCTGTATGGACCACCTCGAAGGTGGCGGAGGATACTCAGTATCCTGAGAGCACCCACCAAGAGTTCATGGTGAAGTACAACTGGGCGCTTCTCCCCGAGGGATTGAAGGAGTTCAATGAAGAATTCCACAAGATCTTCAAGGTAAAGTCCATATTCAATCGCAGATAATCCATTTGGATCTTTTCACCATCGCGTTCTTCGCTAACTCAATCATAGGCGGAGGGGGTGCAGCTGGCGTACGATCTGAAGACTGCGTCGATCAGAATCAGATGTCAGAAGTCTGATGAGCAAGATGTTATGGATTCTTGCCAGGAAGCCATGGACATAATGGTTTCGCGCGAGCTTCCTATGATCACAGATTCTGGCGTAAGTGTCTTTCAATATCTTATAATTCCAGACAAAGTGCCTAACAGCTTGCAGATTGTCAGCAAGAAGCTTGCTGTTCTCGCAGATCTTCCAAGCCCTTCGGATCTTGGCAACGGCGTCGCCGGCGAAGACTCCCGCGTAACCTCCGCGCCGAAGGAGGTCCAGGGCTGCAAGTGCCACTTAGCTTGGGTGATCCCCCCTCGCTATTTGGAACGAGGATTGCGAGTGCCGCAGCTACTGCCTGGAGAATCACTGCAGGGTCTTCAAGGCCTCACGGGGTGTGAAATCCGGATGGGCCCTGACGAAACTGTTGTCTTCGTCGGCGCCGACTCCCAAGATAAGGTTGACAAAGCCGCGCGAAAACTCGACACCCTCTTGAAGCACGCTGTAAGTTTTATTAGTTTCGCTGCCATACGGGATAGGGGCTCACTCAGATGCAGGAACCGACGAACCGAGCCGATCTTTACCCTGAGTGCTTTATTTATGCCGAGGACCAGCAAGAAGACGCGGTAACCTTTACCTATGTGGCCTATGGCCCTAAAACCATTCTGAAGGGTACTTTTCTAGACCGCATCAAGTACACCCTCAACCCTACTGCTTCGGCTTACGGAAGGGTTTTCGAGAAGGGTGTCGTTCTGTCTCTGCTGAGCCAGGGAAACATAACTCCTGAGATCTTGGCCATCCGACCAGCCGTACCCCGAGACCAGAAGAGCCAGCTCTTTGAGGCTTTCCCCTCTTCGTATCAGTACAGACCGAAGGCTAGCTCCGACAGTGTACAATCTCCCACAGAAACACCATCAGGTCGGTTCAGACCTAATGAGCAAGTCGCTTCTTGGGTTGCTGATTTGCCCGCTCCCGGTTCGGCATCCTCACGCGGCGATAGAGGAAAGGCGCCGGATATGAGCCCGAGTACTCCTGGTAGCAGTGTAAGCCGCAATGGTACCGCGGTGCACCCCAAGCTGGAGGAGGGACTAGAGCAAGAAGTTAGACGCCCTCCCTATAAGAACCAGAGTTCATCACAACTAACTCAGGAAACCTTCCCAAAGGCCGATCTACAGTCGATGATGGCTAAGCATTCTGTCCAGCAGACGGAAACAGCTCGCGGCACTGGACGTGGTACACGTCCGAACAATCGGAGCAGAGGGAACGCGGGACAGAAGCGAGGGAACTCGAAACGAAACGCGACTGCAGATTTTCAGGGTGGACGAGGAAGAGGGGCCCCTCGCGCTCGCGGCCAACAACCTCATGGGCGACAGCTCCCCGTCTGGCGTCCACAGAGCGAAGTCAAACGTGCTGAATCGATCTCCTTTCCCGAGGGCTTTGTTCCTCCGCATCTGAGAACCAAATCTTCCGTTGACGAAGAAGGTACCTCCCAGAAGAGCCAGGATACCTTGAAGACATCGGAGGATAAGCTCGAGCTAAAATCTGATGGTCCTCTAGTGCAGCACGTCGCCGTCGATAAGACGAAAGAGGCAATTGAGCCTCCCGAACCACGGGCTCAAGAACCCCAGCCACCGAAACCTGAGCTTCCTGTCCAAGCCGAGAGCGCAGCTGATCCGTTCGCCGCTGCGTGGAATAGCGAATTCAGCAAGCAGATCAAAGTAGTTGGTCGGCCCATAGTTCGGCACAATACCATGAGGCAACAAGCAGCTCGGCCTGATCGCAAGCAAGATCCGGACCCCAAGTTAGTGCAAGACCTAAGCAAGGGAATTGCACGAATCATTGGGCCAGTAGGTATCTTCACTGGTCATCTAGCTCTGAAGGTTGAACTGGGGCGTCTCATCTTCACAAAGATCAATCCAAATTCTGTGACTGCGCCAGGCGAAGATGCGCGAGGAAATGCCGTGTCCCTGGAGAGCATGAAGGATGCCTTGGACAAGAACCATTCCAAGTTTAGCGATTATATCTTCACGAAGATTCTCACAGCAGATGGTGCGGATATGAATTATCTTGCATCTATGAAGAGTGGCCTTGGAAAGAAGGTGTGGTCTCCGGATACTCGTCGTACTGTGTACGAAATTACTTGCGAGGCTATGACCCAGCAAGGACGATCGTACCCGTTCGTCATCGACATTGACGGTAGCAACTTCTCATATCAAGTTCGCCCGCTTCATGCCGAGACACATTGCATCATCGTGCCTTGCCCCAAGCGTGCATGGGACTTCAGAATTCTCTTTTCCAAGGCTGAGGACCTGGGCCAGAAATACGGTGCCTTTGCGAAGAACCTCGTTGACAACATGAGAGTCGTGTGAGTTAAAGTCGATCTTGTTGCCACCCTATAACTTATGTTGTTGCTGACGTATTAAACCAGGCCTAAGAGTACGGGGGTTCCTCTCTTGGAGTTCAATGTCAAGAAGGCATACAGGGTCCGTTTGATGATGATACGAACTCGTAACGTGGCATTCTACTCCCAAGGACCCTCTTCAACCATCCTAGAGATCAACGAGGTGCATGAGATGGAGATAACAAAGTCGAGTCAATCGAGCCACGAAGCGAAGATCACGGTGGAACAAAGCTCTGGAGTCGAGGAGTTCGGACAACCACCAAGCTGGTACGAGGCGTGTCTCCAATCCAGGGTCGCCAACCGGGCTTTCGAGCAGAACAAGAGCCTGGAGTTTGGCAACGAGGTTAGCTGGACTTCACAGGGACTCCAAGATGCCGGCGCCTTCAATGATCTCATCCACTCTGCCATGAAGGTGGTCAAAGGTATCGATGGTGTTGGCTTTTGGGGCGACAACTGCCAGGATACAATGATCCACAACAAGCCTCTTGACGGAAGTGCAGCTGCGCCGAGACTTGCAGCCGGAGTCAACACCCCCAAAGGATTTTGGTAAAGTGGTATCGGATGGTAGTTCTCGCTTGTTATATGAATTGGTGATGGCGGTGTTTCCATCATTGCATATCAAAGGCGGAAGGCGAGATCGTCACAATCTGGGAGGGAAACTGGCAAAGAACGCAATCATAATCTGTGCATGCTGTAAATAGCTTAATAGTGCCAATCAGTGCTGATGAGATGGACAGCTGAAGGATTATATTCTTCAATCAGTACGAAGTGCTACTCGTATTGCTCAGTCTGCGGTGAGAACGAAACGTAAGGAACAGGCTGAAGGATGGCAAACGATACTGAGCACGCTTGATAATGAGAGTTAGGTTCCCGAAAAGTCTAATGGGTATTTTTCTATCATTGTAATGGGTGGGCATACATACATACATACGTGGTAGCTGATGCGTAGACGTGAAGTTTTTACACGCATGCACGCAAGCGTAAACCTCGAACGTAATCTCCCTCTTCCTCTTCCTCTTGCAGGTAAGTGAGCCAGTAAAACCGAGGAAGGCACCTACCCAGCTTACCGGCGAATACTACCGAACCACCCGTCTTTATCCCTTTTCGATCTCTTCTCCTTCTCCTTCTCCTTTTCTCCTTCCTTCTCTGCATTCTCAGCACTTGGCTCGACTCCACCTCCTCTTCCTCTTCCTCCTTCTCTCACCCTGCCCATGCTCATACCCACACCTACCCCGAAGGGTACATCTCCCACCCTAACCGTGCTGCTGGTACTGCTGCTGGTACTACTTTCCTCCCGTATACTCCCCACCATAGCAGCAGCAGCAGGAGTAACCCTCCCACCTACCCGCGCAAAAGTGCTATGATAGCGCCGCAGGACCCTCGCGCCGCCCGCCTAGAGCGCGGCGAGGTCCAGCGGAACGCTGCTGCCGCGGCCGGCGCGGTATTTGCGGGCCCCGCCCTGGAACGGCCGGGGCTTCGGGAGCTCGGACTCGTCCTTGAAGCGCCAGCGGCTGTCCTGGACTATGTACCGCTCGGCGGCGGCAGCGCGCGGACTGGTCATGCCGGAGGTCGGCGTTGGCGTCCCGCTCGGGCTCGGGTTCTTGCTGCTGCCGCCGCCGCCGTTCGGGACTAGCGTGTAGGTGCTCGGGTCTAGCATGGAGCGCAGGTTCGAGCCGGCTCGTTGACGGCTTGCGCTTGGGGCGGAGGATTCGCGGTCTCGCTCGCGTTCTCGTGGCGCTGGAGCTGGGGGTGGTGGAGAGGGCGCGGAGACTGGTGGCGGTGGTGGGGGCGCGAATGTGGGTGAGGAGCGCTCGCTGGCTGCTGTGGCGGTTGCGCGCATTGCGGCTTGGAGCGCTATGTTCGGAGATGTTGATGTTGGAGGCGCTGAGGTTGGTGGTGGTGGTGGTGGTGGTGGCTGCGAGCGTGTTGGCGCGGCTGGTGGTCTCGGGGCTGCTGCTGGCGGAGGAGGTGGTGGTGCCGGCGCAGCAGTCGGTGGAGGAGGCGGCGGCGCTGGGGGTGCAGGCGCTGATACTGGTGGCGGCGGTGGTGCATGTGAAGCTGGTAGTGGTGGAGGATGAGATGAAAAAGACTGCAAGGCCGATGGTTTCCTTGCTCCAGGGGGTGGAGGTGGTTTCTTGCCGATTGGCGGCGGCGGCCCTTTCGCAGACCCCAACGTTGCGGTAGAGAGAGGGCGAGGGGCGTCGCTCGTCTTCCGGAGATTTGCAATCGGGTTCGCACCCGGCGCCGGAGGTGCGGGTACTGCACGGCCGGGGAGCGTTGGTACAGCCGGAGCAGATCCCATGGGCGGTCTTGGTAGTGAAGGCGGCTTTGGAGCCGACTCCCCGTCTGTCAGATACGAAGCGTTTTGGTTTGCTGCAGTGCATGTTAGCAAGCTTTGTCTTTCGACTCGACTCGGTCTATTATCCATCAAGGTTGTGCGAGAACTTACCTCCGGTATCTACACCTCCACCGCGTTTCTTCAACTTGGGCATGCCACCCGCAAACAACCCTCCCAACTGCGGTGCTGGCTCGGTCGACACTCCACCACCACCACCACCTCCTAAGTCACTATCGCTTCTCGCTCTGTTCGCTGGTACCGGCGGTGCCAAACCTCCCGGAGGCCCAGCAGATCCTCTCCCCAGACCTGGAACAGGCGGTGCTCCCATCGGTGCTCCACCTCCGCCCCCTGACGCCTTGCTGACTATGGGAGCGGATCGATCGTTCGTAACGGCCTTCTTCAACGCTCTTCCTTTCGAGATGTCGCTGAGCAGGGCGCCTCGGCCCGCACCTCCTCCTCCTGCTGCAGGCCGCGGAGGTAGGTTTCCGCCGGGTGGAGGAGGGGGAGGCGGTGGTGGTCCTCCCATGCCTGGAAGAGGCGGCGGGGGAGGTGGTGGAGGAGGCATTTCGTATACGAGTTTCGGTGTTTTTAATTGTTCGGTGGTATAGTCGAGGTCGTGGATGTGGCGTTCAGTCGGTAAGGTTCGTCTTGGGGTAAGTTGCCTAATGGGCCGTCACCATACGTGGGTATTGCAATGCAATGCAATGCAATCTTGTGTTATAAGAAGAAGAGCAAAAGAAAAAAGTTAATTAATTGGGAATAAGTAATATTTTATTTTGCTTGCTGCCTACAGCCATACAAGAAGAAGAAAAAACGCTGTCGTAATGACACACGCAATGGATGCAACGCCCGGTTTCGATCCCTTATCGATGTGATGTTCAGGAGGCAGAGGCCAAGTCGGTTCAATTTATGGACCGGCGACGTTGAAATGGCACTTTAAGCCGCTCGCTGTCGTCACAAGTGTGGCGCAGACTTGCCCCGCCATTTTTTACCTATCGATTCGAAGTTCAAGGGTTGGTAGCTGAGTAATTGCACTATTGCGATTGCTTGTAACGCATACTTGCTTTTACTGTTACTATGTGATGTGTATATTTTATATATTCGGAATATCTAAATCAGATTTTATCTATTATATTAACTTCACTAATAACTAAAATCTAAAAAATCGGTTTCAGTTCCAAAGTTACATCAGTTACATCAGATATCATCACGATCCTAAAGTCGCTTAGAAGCATGTTCAAATACCGTCACAATACCTTTCTAACCGAGTTTAATAGAAGGACGCCGAGGGGTTAGTTCCACTGTAGGGGTGTGACGATGTGCATATCACCCCTGTAAGCGGCTGAATGCAGTGTCACCTCTCAACTTCGGGAATTTTCTCACTGGACGAGTTCTAAATCAACGTCTTCTCACCATCTTTTTCCATAGTGTGGGGTCATATTGCAGCGATCTATTGGGCTTCTTTCCGACACTAAACCCCGTATGCAAATCTTGTATGAATTATAGCCAGCACCACAACAATGCCGCGACCTGTGGCTCTCCCGAGAACGCAGCCTATTTGCCAGATATGCGACTCAATCGTCGGTCGCCGCTTGTACTCGACGAAGCCCATTTTGACAATTCGCAATGTTTCCGGAATTTCCACACGAAGAGATCAAAAATTGCCAAAGACCAAGATAGTCCAAAAGCGAACACTTGCTTCTGCGGTGTTACCAACTAAGAAAACCATAGCTAGCTCGACTGGTACTTCTAACAGCCCTAAAGAAGATGGTGCTACGACTCAACATGCGCCCCGAACGGCGAGCGAGGAACTATCATCGGTTACGAATATGATGACCTATCTAGAAAGAAGCAAATCAAAGGTGCTCTCGAACCGGCGCATACCACCAGAAGCAGATATAAGCGCAGCGCTCCAAGCATGCCGCGTCATAGCCAACTACATTATGGATGATGCCGTGCAACCACAAATTACGCATATGGTCAACGAGTTAGACTCAACTGCCTCGGAACTTCTCTCTTTGGACAATGCGAACAATCGAAAATCCTCCAAACCGTCCGAAACTCCTATCGCCGTCATGACGGCCCAGGTCAAACAGATCATAGACAAGATATCCGACACCGCTTATACAGTAATATCTCACCCTCCTGTGTTCGTTACGCCGGAATTACTTGAGAAGTACGTCGATGTGCAAGCTCGTCTGGGCAAGCCAGAAACACTACCCCGGGTGTTCCAATTATATGCATCAAAACCTATGCCCAGGGAATCTGGGGGATCTATCAGCTACACAAAGCAGAATCCCAACAAGGTGGCCAATGCTATCGAGCCCAAGGTAATCGAAAAGGCACTGGATACGGCAATTGAAGCTAGAAATTTGGACGCAGCAGTGGGAATCATCGAAAACAGCTACGCGACGAAGGCTTTCGTCCGAAACAAGCTGCTGCGCGCAGGTATGTTGCCGATAGGCACGTTTGCCGCGACGCCGGTGGCGGCCTACGTGCTAGCTACGAACTTCTCCAGTCTGTCCAATGCCATGGACAGCGCTACGGCGACCAACGTGGCGTTTGCCGGAATTCTAGCCTACGTGGGTTTCACGGCGTCGATCGGCGTCGTGGCACTTGCGACGACAAACGATCAGATGAAGCGTGTGACCTGGGCCCCCGGCATGCCTTTGCGGGTGCGGTGGATACGCGAGGAAGAGCGAGCTGCGCTGGACAAGATCGCCTGCGCGTGGGGATTCCGCGAGAAATGGCGCCAAGGCGAAGAGGAAGGGGCCGATTGGGATGCTCTGCGAGAGTATATCGGCCAGAAGGGCATGGTGTTGGATCGGACCGAACTCATGGAGGGGATGGATTATTAGTTTCACACTAGTAGTATCGACTTTGATCTACAATGGATTGTGTGAATCTGGTCTAGGCACTTGGCGATCTGCTACGAACATGATCTAGATAAGATGACGGAGTGAGGCTGTACCGAAGAACTAGATCAGTTTTTCTTATCGCCTAGTTCTGACTCGAGATGCGTCTTTACGGCCAAGAATTGACTAACGAAACGTTACTTCAACCCGCTTCAACAAAGCCTATCAGAACCTAACCTGCCTCCTAAATAAGAAATTGCTATAAGCTTCCACGTTCGCCATTAAGTTTACTTCGGCAGCAATTAGCCATGGCATTTCGCGTACATATGCCATCTCTACATGTCGGCCCCGAGCCGAAGTGCGTCACTTATCTTTCTCGCCCAGATGTCCTAAGACCGATACGCACGAAACTTTTACCAAGCGATCAGCATGCGTTAGTTGCTTGGAAACACTTCGTCATGACTCCCCCGGATAACTCTACACAGCCGCGTTAGACTTGCTTGGCTTTGGGTCTATATCATCTTCGAGTCATGGACTTTTCTCCATTCGTCTGCTCCAAGACTTTGAGGACAAAAAAAAAACGGCTCTGTAGATTACTTCTTGGCATCAGATCTAGGTTCGTAAATAGATACCGAAGAGGTATATATAGGTAATTACCCATAAACAGCGATAGGAAAACGTGATTCCTGTTCAATGCGTTTATTGTTGCTAATTTGTTTCATCTGAATTCATATCATAGGTGCTGTGTATCATTTGCTGTTTGAATAACATTTTCTTGGATAGGTACTGAGCGATGGGCGGACAATTTACACCGTACGATCCGCAGAGATGTCCGCATTACGCCCAATTCGCATCGCACCTCGATAGAATCCATTTCGACGGCATCTACTGGACATTCTTCTTCCTGGTCATCGGGATTCTATTCGTCTCGTCATGGATATATCAATCGTAGGTACCTAGCCAGCCCCCTTAGCAAAGAAAGAAAGAAAAAAAAAACTTCTATTTTTGTTTCATATTCCGGAGAATGTATGCATGTTCAATACTCACGAATTGCACGCACCCACACACAGGACGATGACATTCCGAGAATCCCCGGAACACAGCGAGGAGGCGTTTCGGCGGAAACTTAAATCCAGTCTCGCGTGGTGCACGGTGCTGTTCCTGGCGGCGGCCGTGCTCCTGGTGATCGAGGTGTTCGCGCTGCTGGCGCTGCAGTTCTGCGACGGCGAGGACCTCATGGCGCTGTACTGGGCGACCTGGACGATGCTGCAGCTCGGGTCCGAGATCGCCATCCTGGGCATCGATCTGGCGCTGTGGCATCACCTGTCCAATGTTCGACTTCCGTAAGTCTTCCTTCCTTCCTCTCTTGTTATCTTAGCAANCTCACCCCCAAAATGGATGTACGAAACGACAGAGAGAGAGAGAGAGAGAGAGAAATAGACTGACGGTGGATTTTTTTCTTCAGACTTTGGGCCCTTGCCCTTGGAACACCGGTGCTTGTCGTCGCGGGGATCGGCCATTTCATCCAGGTCGCCCTGGGGAAGGTCTACAGGAAGGCCAAGGCGAGTAGGAAGAGCCGGAAGGAGGGCGACGAGGAGGGGATAGCGGGTATTTCTCCGACTTCCACAAGGTAAGGTTCTGCTTGATTTATGCATGCTATGGTGGTGAATATGACTTGCTGATCATTTTTGCTACGTTAAGCACTTCCACCAAGTCGGAGCGGGAAAAGGAGGATAGCCAGTTCGGCGCTTTGGAAGCCGGAAAGCCTGTCTACTTCTCCATGGACGTTGGCGATGACGATAGTGTTAGACGGTGGCCGTCTTATGTTGGTATGGAGGATGGCAAGGCGATTGTGCAGCTGATGCCGTACCAGGGGCATTTCTCGGGTGGGGGATGATGGTTTGGTCTTGGTGGCGATCATAATGACCTAAGTGGATGTATGTATATTTTCTATAATCTGATGAATTCCTGCCTGGGGTTTACATCAAAGGTTTGGTAACTTGAGCTCTGCCGTTCTTTATGGCCCCGAGCCGAGCCTGGGCTCAATTGCACCAGCACCCTGAGCAATTTCATAAACATGTACATATAGCGGGTATAGTTATAGGTCTGCAGCTACATAGGTGGCTGACTTATATTGGATGTTCAAATCTATCTTCCACAATGTCGCAAACCACCAACGAGTCCGTACCAGTCTACCCAGCAATCACTTTATCTAGGAACTTTCTGTCCAATCTTCCCAAACTTCACAATCGTAGGAAGACCACCTATCTCACCCCATATGCCCTGTCTTCGCTCAAGGTCGAGTGTGCTGAAATTGATCTTGATAACGGGATGCCTAATGTTGGAGGCTTCAAGGTCTTGGAACCTAAACCAATCGAGAAGATGGGTGCCATCGCCGAAAGGAGCGGGCTGATTGATATTGACTTAGTCTTTCGCGTTGGAGAACTTGGTCCCGGAAGAATATATTCTGCGTTCTCCAGCAGATACTTTTTCTTCAATGATCTTCTCAAGGAACAAGACGAGTTGGTGAACAAAACTTTGCTGGAATCTAGCTCGTGGAATTTTATCCCGTAAGTGATCTCAGATCCAATCCATAAGATACTGCGATGCATCGGCGCTTAGATAGGGTTTGAGATTGAGGCCCTGCCATTAGGGACTACTACCTACACGTAACTGAGTCGGCCTCAATTGCCTCAGAAGACTTGTAGCGACAACTTCCAGACAAGATTACGGCGCGTTTGTCGAGGGCCCTTACCGTACGGGAAGCCGCTGGTCCTCGACCAGTACGGAACTGTCTTACTCTTCGCTACCGGGATTGGTATTACTGGTCAACTGCCGTACATGAAGGAGTTACTCACAATGTATCTCGAGTGTCAGGTCAAGGCGTGATACCTTTGAGCAAGGCCAAATATGGGGTGGTATGGTGTATCATCCGACATCAACGCTGGCAAGCTAGATCGACGCATTTGTTCGGCTTAACTCCCAGGACGCGTATGATGAGTATGCATCACAGATACTTATATTTGCTTATACGGCCATCATGGGTGTGATTCCCATTAGCCTCATTGTTAATGAAATAGAATATACGAAAGCAGAGAGCAACCCACCTATGTATGAATCGGTTATGAATTTGCCAAGGTACTACAGCACGATGCGTCTAGATAACATGGGCACCTTCGCCTCAGAGGGAGGAGGTGCGCAGCCCAAGGGTCTATGGTAAATATCTTATTCCATAGTTGCTGCGGACTTTCATGGACAGCGAATTACTGATCATCATTTAAGTCAAACATCCGCTGTTCTCACGTTTGAATCGAAAGCATCCATGCTGAACGCCACATATAGTCTCTGGTAGAACAGTCTATCGGAAATCAAGAGCGTTTCCGGCATTACTTGGAGTATTGCATTAGAACCTCTCCCTCCGGCCATCTACGCGAAAGGTGCAAGAGCCAACTCCTTAGGACTTGGCGGGCGTACGAAGCCCCTAGTAGTTGTCATGTTACTAACAGCAAGTTTTAAACACGCGAGAGACAAGCAGAAGGTAGAAGAGATATCTCGTAGGCTCATGTCGGCTGTCAAGGAGGAAGCGCAAAGGCAGGATGCGGATGATCCATGAGTTTACCTTAACTAGGTAGGTATGCGGCTCCCTGGCAGGATCCTGTCGGTAGCTATGGCGAAGAAAGCCTCAGATATCTGCGAGAAGTTCGCAAAAGGGTCGACCCCCTCGAAGTATTTACTCACGGCGTTCCTGGTGGTTTCAAGATTAAAAATGGTGTATAATGGTTGATAGATGAGCCATAAAAGTGAAATATACATATTTATCGCGTTAGCTGCTGGCGGCCTTAGAATGAAGCAAACTTCGAATTCTTCTAAATGCTTAGAGGTATCTATCGTCATTAAGTAAAAAGGGGGTTCACTCTAAAAATTGCTCTTGGACGCTGCAACGGCGGCAATGAACGGGGAGAGTGATGCATCACTGCCCGACGCTGAGATGATATAGCATGCGCCAACGGCCAAAGATGATTTCGAAGAAGAACTCTGTGGTAACTGCAGTTAATCCGCTACCTGCTTATTGGTGCAACCGATAAAAAAAGGGGGTAGAAAGATCTGCACAGGGATCCTTAAGCTCTCCTTGCGGAATTATACTAATTAAGAAGAATACAGTCACCAGAGAAGCAAATTAACGAAGTTTCACGGTGAATGATCTTGTTAGAATGGCTGACTATACGCGACCCGCCCTCCCAACCTGCAAGATCTCGCCCGTCAGACGCTCGTCGCTCCGTAGCACCGGCCAGCTCGCGCCGTCCGCCTTATATAAGGTCACCTCGAGCTTCGTGCCGAGGATTTTGTAGGTGGTCTTCTCGGGGTCGATGCGTCCGAAGAGCGGCACGCTGGTCTTGTAGCGTTTGGGCAGCGCGTCGGTGGTGGGCAGGTCAAGCGCGATGGCTTGGGGTTCGAACTTGACCGTCGCTTTATCCTTGTCGATCTTCTTGAGGAAGAACGACGCTATTACCGTCGTCGGCGTCTGGTAGAAGTCGTGCCGCACCGTCTCTAGCAACTCTTCTCCCCCTCCCGCGGACCCTGACGCGTTCGCTGTGTTGCCCTTGCTCTTCTGCTGTCCCGACCCGATGAACAGGTGTCGCGGCGAAGTTTTGCACCCCTCGATCTTCATGAATTGGTCAAATTCCAACACTCTTCGCTTGCAGCAGCTGTACCCCTTGCTACCCTCGTGGAAAATGGGCGCGCCCGGATGATGCACGCAATTCTCGGTGTCGGATCGCGCCTGGCCCTTCTTGTAAGCCGCGTTGCAGCCTTTGCGGCGACAGATCTTGCCATCGGGGATCTCGAGAGACGGCTCGTCGTCTTCGGACTCCGGGGGTGGCGGGGGCGCAGTGGGAGCGGGTTGGGGTGTGACAGGCGCGCGGGACGGGGTTGTCGTTACGGCTTCGGCGAGCTTTGTGGCGAGTGTCGGGTTGGCTCCAACATCTTCGGCGGCCTTCTTCTCGATCTCGGGAGGTAGATCTGTTGTGCTGTGTTTGCCCTCGGTGCATGGTGGAATCTCAAGAAACTCGTCGAAGGTCAGGACTCTTGGTTTACAGCATTTCCAACCTAGGTGCAAGCAATGGATTGTTAGTGAACCGTCTTGCTTGTCAAATTCCCCGCCATCTGACTGGCCACTTACCTTTCTGCCCCTCGTGGAAGACTGGAGGACCCGGATGGTAGACACAGACCTCCTCCGGGTCGGTATATACCTTGCCGCAACCCTTGTGGACACACTTCTGGGCCATCGTTTCGGCGCATGTGCTAGCTGTGATGATATTGACTAAGAAAAAGAGCACAGACTCGAATCAAATTAAAAGTTGAAGTTTACGCCTCTAAGCTGTATCACACATGTAACAAGCAAAATGCAAGTTACACAAGAAGAAGCTAAGGCTTGAGGAGGGATGGGAGGTACGTAGGTGAAGCTGGTGGAAGCTGCGAGAGCCTTGAGCTCCTTCACCGCCTTCCGTTTGCAGGAAGGCTTGCATACATCCTTACAAAAGTCCCACACAGTGGCTTCGCAATGACTTTCCCTATGACGTACATACGCTTGCTTTGGTAATACGATAGGCGCATGGCTTGCATGTCATGTACTAGTCTGAAGAGCTACATCTACGGAAGGTAATATGCGAGGAAAATAAACCCTAAAGCCGTGTTCTATATTATAGCCAAGTGCAAAAGATCAATTGAGCCGCCATCTTCCTCGTGGCGACGCGACAAGGCGACGATCACAACGAAAATGAAGAACGAAAAGACAAAAGCAAAAATTACACCCTCTACGATCCACGAGGGATAGTAGAAAAGAGTCAACTCCGCGCTGTGCAATGCAGGTCTTCCCTCATGGAGATCTCGATTCTTGAGCTAAGATTTCCAGAGCTAGGTAAGTATGAAGAAGAAAGGAAATCCAAGTCAGAGCAAAGGGAAAGCTAGAATTCGGTTTTAGCTTCAGCGTTGAGCGGTGAGGGGCAGCAATAAGCTAAAACGGCAGAATTTCTGCCCCGCTTGGCGGGGTAATGTCACCTTCAATGGAGATATATCGCATAGATGCATGAATGGACTGTGCAATGCATATATGCATATAATGAGTAGTACCTATACAACTTTATTAATTTCATGCGAGATTCCATTCTCACTCATGATCATACGATCAATCTTAAGAACCTCTTTTACATGTACTTGCTCTATATTAAATCATAATATAACGAACCTCAAAATGCGAGCCACATGCAGGTTGTTTCAAGCCTGCAGGATCACACTCTTCACACGTGAGAACTGCGGGCTTTGCACCGAAGCCAGATCAGTTCTATCCGACGTCTGGGACTTACGGCCCTTCCAATTCAAGGAGATTGACATCATAAAATCCGAGTCGAAACCTAGGTGGCGCGATTTATATGAGTTTGACGTTCCTGTGGTATGTATTTGTCGTCTAAGGCGTCCCCAAGATACTCGCACCTTTCGAGATGTAGAAACTAACATGCCGCTCCAAGATACATATTAGCAAATCGTCAGCCCCGGATGAACACCCACAGTCCGCATCGAAGGCGGTCAAGTTGATGCATCGCTTTACCACTGACCAAGTGAAAGACAAGATGGACCTTGTTGAGAAATCTTGAGTTTGCCGACTTCAGGAAATAGGGGAAGTTTCTTAGAAATTTCATTAGGTATATACATAAAAGACCTGTTATATATCCTCCCTAATACCTCCCACCGGCATCAGAAGCTTGCTGCCCTCGAGCAGCGCTCAACGACACACCCAGCGAGGCCTGCAACAGCGTCGTATCAAGCGCCGCGCTTATCATATGAAAGCCCTTATCCGCGTACTCCTTGGCCTGCTCACCGCTCGTGGCAAAGAAGCCGCATTTCTTGCCGGCCTTATTCGTCGCCTCCAGGATCCGGTCGATGGCCTGTTTCAACTCGGGCTGCATCACCCCGTTCAGTATCGGGTGGCCGATGTTATTCCCCAGGTCGAACGGGCCTATGAACAGGACATCGATCCCCGGAACGGCGGCGATCTCCTCGACTGCGTCGAGCGCCTCTCGGGTCTCTATCTGAACCATGGTCAGGAGCGTCTCGTTCGCTTGCTGTAGATACTCCGTCATGCTTGGCACTGGGTTGAAACGCTCCATCGCGAATGGTGATCCTAGGCCTCGTTGGCCTTGGGGCGGGAATTTGGCTGTGCTGACGATTTTCTTGGCTTCCTCGGCGGAACGGAGGAGTGGTATTAAAATCTAAGCCGTTAGAGTCGATGTATCCTGGTCATTTGGACTGTTCACTTACACCGTGCGCCCCGGCATCAAGCGCGCCTTAACTGAATGTTAGTCATATATACATGTTTGGCGAATGTTCAAACTTACGCTTGATCATCCAACCTTGCATATCGGGAATCCTTACAAGGGGGCTGACACCACAGCTAGCGATGGCCGGGACGGCTTCGTGCATGGCGGCATCTAAATCGGTCTTGTCTTAGTAAACCTTGAATACATCCCGACAAGCAGAGGTAATCCCACCATCGATATTTCCATGCTCACAATCCACCATCACCCAGTCCACACCAGCCCGAGCCAGCACTCTCGAAACATTCTGACCAGGTAGTGTCTGCCAAACCCCTATACTCGGGGTTGCATTGCTTACAAATGCATTCTTCAGCACGCTTCCCTGCAGCATGTTGCTCGAGTATGACCTATTCAGCGTTGGAGATTTGGATTTTTGAAAGAAATGATATCGTCTCGAACTTGACAAGAAGACCCGGCCGGCCGAAGCAGCGGCCTGCGATATAAGAGGCATGGATCTTACTGTACTATTCATCGGCACCATATTGGAGAGTGACGATAGGTACCGTATTAGGAGTGTATCTCCAACTCTCGGTGTCCTTTCATGTACGGGGAACCTCCCCCCCCTCGTTCGTGCATGCAATAAACTACCGAAGAGCGGGGTAGCTATCTATCTATCTACCTGCCTACCTACCTAGCAGCTCCAGTCTTTCTAGAACTTCATGCAATGTGATGTTTCATCACGATAATACGAGCTCCTAGGTTACCTTGCGAAGTTCACGAAGTTCGAGACACTGGACGCCAGGATCGTAGAATCGCTTCTCGATCTCTTCTGTGCTAGAGTCGTCCAAGTTCGGATGTGCGTGAGAGGTAAGCTTATATGATCGGGTTAGAGTCAAGAGCATTTCTGGTAAATAGAGGTTGGTCCCATCGAAGTTGATCGCCTGATTTAATCAGATTAATTTGTAGGCAAGGACTAGAAGCATATGTGTTCGTTGGTCTATTTAAACTACCGGTAAGGCTTCGGTTATGTGGCGTCCGAAGTCTCGGATTTCCGATCCACTTAATCGGGGAGTGCCCCGGACCTTCATATGATCCAGATGTGTCGTACACGGAGACATCATATCAGCGATTTTAACTCAAAAACGATTGTGATCGGAGGCTGGGCCTGCTGTTCTGGATTATAATTGAAAATTCTTGGGTAGAAGTTTTACTCATTCATATGGTAGGTTTAAATACTGTCATATGAGAATTCACCTATGATACAGTAGTTGCCTCCTAGATATAACCGCAATAGCCCTGAATATGATATGGGTACACTATTAGCCGTCCTCATTCAAGTGACGTCCTTTTCACCCTCGATCTGTCCTATATTGTAGCGGGAGATTTTTGGCGTCTAGATATAATATCATCCTCGATACACTTTACTTTACTTCTAGCATAGATCTCGTTGAGGTCACCTCGGTTGAGGATGGCCCTTTCGATAGATCCTCCACCATCTGTCTTCCGAACCTGACGTAGTTCCCTCGTCCACGGTGGTATAATGTGTTTCCTATACACTATATACTTCGACCAGCGACGTGTAGCGAGGTCATAATCTCCGAATACATTCTTCTATTACCGCGAAGAGTCCCTGAAGTAGCGCTGGAAGAAAACAAATAGCTTTTAGCCTGACTAGGCAACGCTTTGAAGAGCGGAGAGGGTATCATCGGTGACATTAGAAACTGGAATAATGGATAGCGCTCAACGGGAGCAAGAAACTCTTGAATCTTAGTGTGGTAATTGTGTGTTGTCGTCCAAAAACATCTGTTGGTCATATGATCTCGTTCGAGCTAAAGCCTCCTGGTACGCGAACACATCTAGTACATCCGGCATGCCGGCTGGCATATTCTGCAAAGTCGAAAACATCTGGGTGAGAAGTTCAATGTGAGAAACGAAGGTACCGTTCTGGGCGGCCTCGTCTAGGAGAGCCTTCTCGGCGGCCCAATCCACGCCCCAAACTTCTGGTGGTATGACATCGCCCTCGTGCAGGGCGATTCGCAGAGGCCATTGCAGACGTGGCCACCATTCTTCGTCGTCTGGGTCGAACAGAGATACGATGCCCATAATCTCTCGGCGCGCTACACCTTTCAGCCACCAAACACCATCAAGCGACTTGAGTAATCCGAAATAACTGGCGAGGATGGCTAAGGCGCGCGGACGTCGGGCCTCGAGTAGATCTACAAAGCGGCGCGAAACGGTAGCGAGAAATACAAGCGGAGCACCGGTATGGGGAATTTTATGGGCCCAGTCGAGTACAGCAACGGCGTGCTGATATGCCTGGCGCGTAAGTGTTTGGCTGGCCTGATCATCGTCCAAATTTGCAGTCTCCTCGTCGACGCCATGCAGGAGATGTCCGAAGAAAGTCGCGTTTTGTCCCGAGAGATCGAGGTTGAGCGCGGGTTGGGACTCGATTATAGGGATCACGATTCCACTATGCCGTAACCATTGCCAACTCGATGCCACCACCGCCTTAACGCCTTGAAATGAGTGAAACCATGATAATGGCAACACATATCCATCTGACTTCTCTTTCAAATCACCACCGTCGTCCCTGGTAAATATGCGGGATGCTGTGGATTGGAATGCGATGAGAGCGGCGGTGAGGAATAGCGCTTCCGCGTTGGATTCGTTAATACCCTTGCTTAAACTTGCGCCATATTCCGACAGAGTGGAAGCCATGTACGAATGACTGGCACGGATGAGCTCCTGGTCTTGCGGCGCGTGATATCGCAGATGGAGGGCGGAAACTGCGAGTAGAGCATCGGCCAGGAAGTTGGCACTGCTAAATGCGAGATTTGGGACGGTATCTCGCCATATCTTCTTGCTAACGGGCGAATATACGGCGAGGGTTTCGCAGGTAATGGTGGTATAGTGATGTAGCAACCTTAGTTCCATCATGCGACTGCTCTTGGAATTTGATGTCAGAGGAAGGGGTTCTGGATTTCGATATATGGGGAGGGGAGTGGCGGCATCTCCCGAGGGCGTAGGTGGAAGCGTGCTCGTCGACGGGCTATCGCAATTGCTGGTGGATGTCGTTGGTCGGGGAGTTTCGGCGGGAGTAAGGGAGTCTGCGAGACTAGGATGTTCGAAATCGCAAGCAACGCCATGCTTGGTACAGTTTCCACACCGCGGGTGAACCTCGTCGCACTATAGCCAGCCCATCAAGCGCAGTCAGTCGCGCCGTTCATCCGCTCTCTCTCCTATTACAAATGTGACGTGCCGTGCCAATCAAAGCCACGTACCTTTATTTTCCTGGCCTTGCACCTTCGACACCCAGCCCGGGATTTCTTATGTGATCTTCTTGGAGGCATTATCACGGTAGACCAGAGTGGGAATTTCGATCATGTCTTCTACGTCTATAGGGGCATATAAACGAAGCCATCGAAAAGGACGTTGGTTGTGAGCGGGATATGTTCCAATCCTGGGTTTAATCGGGATTCCGAGGTGCCGAATACAGAATGGTGACCAAGTTTTATGAATGGGCAAAAGTCGCAAGAGATAGGGCGTCCAGTTGGAGAGAATCACAAGTGGGGGGTTGTAATTTGATTGCACATGGTGCTAAGCCACTGTCAAGAGACGCGGCAGATCCGGGGGTGACCCCTATATTTTAGGTACCGTTTATATGATGTACCTACAAGTATAGAACTTTCAGTTTATATTCCCTATACTTAGGTAGGTATATAGAATTCTCTAATTAACTGAATAGCAGTTAATCTTCTTGAACTTTGCTTGTAATTTTGAAGTAGCTTGTTAATTCTATCCTACATGTAGGTATATGGCTGCCGTTCATCTTGATAATTCATGAACCTCTATTGGATATTGAAGAATTAGTAATGTATAGGAGGTACCTAGGTACTATACCAATTTCAAACATGATAGATGATTTCTGGAATCCAGCCCTAGCCACAGTCCCCACCAAAGTCCCCTTACCCCTAAATCTTCTCCACTCCCCCCCAACTGAGTCTGTTCTCCCGCGTTCCGAGTGGTGCCACTTTCATAAGCCACAGGAAGAAGGCTTTCGGGATATAATGCGCTCCGAGTTTCCGACTCGGCCGCCCTGTCTTTGCCGTTTGAAAGCTAACTTCATCGAGTTTTAATCCCGACAGATCTCGGAATGATAACAAGAGCCGTGAATTACATCATACCTGAACTACTCATCAAAGATGCAGATGCGGCTGATTGGTCTTGACTTAATTACCTACTTCTTAGTATGTGTTTACCATAACCTATTAATCTTGGGGCTTTATCGAGATCTGACGGACCTGGGCTGGGCATGCCAGGACTCAGTTCTCACGTAAGCTTCAGGGGGGTTTCAGCCAACCGCAAAGCCAACTGGTTATGATTGACAACCAGCCATTGTCTCGTAGCTTTGAGAGAGTTTTCAACGATCGTCTTCTAGCCAGCCCTCTTCCACCCTTTAGGCATCCCCTAAAATCATGGCGATCCACATACGGAGATTCGGCTTGCTCGCTATCTTTGTTACCATCTGCTTTGCTGTCTATTGGGGCCGAACATTTTACTCATCCACTCGGCTGTCAGGCCAGATATGCTCTAGCTTAGGGGTTTGCCAGTCTGACACGAAGCACGATACACCAGACTTGTTCTCGGTCGAAAACATTCCCATCACACTAGAAAACTATGGAAATTTTACTGGAACGACGATAGAAAAGACTTTAAGTGGTGTGGGGCTTCCAAATTCAGTCGATGCTTGGCTCGGTATCGACTATGCGACCCAGCCCGTAGGGAACGGCCGTTTCAAACCGGTCGAATGGCCGGCTCCATTCAATGGTGTAAAAGCGGCCGCGAAGTATGGAAAGGCATGCATCCAAGATCCGAAGTACGTTAGTATAGAGGCTCAAGGGGAAGCTTGCCTCAATTTCAATGTGTACCGAACACAAGGTGTCCTATTGAGCAAGAAACTTCCGGTTTTTGTCTACATTCACGGTGGCAGTTTCAACTTTGGAAGCAGCAAAAGCTTGGATGGAGCTGCGTTCGTCGCGTCTTCCAAGGCGCCGATGGTTGTTGTGAGCTTCCACTATCGCCTCAACTCGCTCGGCTTCCTCCCCTCGGAACTTTTCAGCAAAGAGGGTCTCCTTAATCTTGGGTTGCGGGATCAGTATTTCTTCCTGAAGCATTTTGTCCAAAGACACATTGATTCCTTTGGAGGCGACCCAGAAAATATCACTCTTGGTGGCCGTTCCGCAGGTGCGCATTCTGTAGGTATTCATTATTTCCACAATTACAGCGATGACGCTGGAAAGCCTTACTTCGCCAGAGCAATTCTTCAGTCCGGATCTGTTACAGCGCGCTCGTTTCCAAACTCTAGCTACCCCTTATACACCAAGCAATTTGAAGAATACATGAAATCTCTTCACTGTCCTACGGACGACAATGCAGCTGCCCTTACTTGCTTACGATCTGCCAAGCTTGCAGACATCAGAAAAATTAGCATGAAGCTTTACGATGATTCGCAACATAATAATACCTGGCCCTTTCAGCCAACTCAAGGAGGACCAATGTTAGAAAAACTTGGTTCTCAATCTGGCTACGACGGAACTTTTTTTCACCTGCCAATACTAACCACCACCGTCACGGACGAAGGAAGATTCGCAATACCAGGTGGTATGAAGACGAACGACCAGTTTCTGGATTACATGCACACTACTTCTCCATTTCTGACAGCCGATGACCTCAAGGAGTTAGAAAGGCTCTATCCAGACCCAGCAAAAAATCTCGAATCTCCCTTCAAAGATTCCCCGAGAAGTACACAGTATTCCCGCCTATCTGCTGCCTGGAGTGATTATGGATACATATGTCCCGGGCAAGAAACTGCGTATAGGGTGTCCACGGCCGGTGTATTAACTTGGAAGGCTCGGTTCAACACCAACAATAGTTATCCAGCTTGGCGTGGAATTCCTCATGCTGCCGACGGGAGATATACATGGCCCGAACCTAAAGTTCAGCACCCGGATGTTGGTCAATTACATCATGGTTATCTATCGAGTTTCGTCACAACTGGCGACCCAAATACACATCGACATCCAGGCTCTCCAGAGTGGCCGAGGTATGAGCCTGAAGGATATGGACTCGATTCGAAGCCGGCACTTCAGCTTGTCATACAGCCCAAGGACACGAAGGTCGAGCCAGACGATATCCGCCGCGAGGCATGTCTATTCTGGAGAGATCCCGAGAGAGCATCCAGATTAAACAAATAACCCATACCAGAATTTTTATCGATTATTGAATATACCAGAAGCTACTTTACTGCCACTTTCTACAAGAATCGCCAGATATTAATATGCTTTGGCACGTGATCAAAAGTGCGGAGTAAACCGATGGCTCGATAGAAGTTGTGATAACCGGTAAGAATGGCGTGCTTCAGATCTAGATCGTTATTGGTAAGGGGTGTCGTTAACTTAGTCGTCTTTATTGGACTCAACATCCATCTTATATCAGGAATCCATCTTTCCAAATCTTTTAACACCTTACCGCATAGATCAATTACGATGGCGACTTCCTTCAAAGAAATTCCAATAATAGACCTCTCGCAGGCAAATGATGAATCAACTAAACCTAACCTACTGAGCAGTCTCCGCTCTGCCCTGACAGAAGTTGGATTTCTCTATGTATCAAACCATGGCGTCCCAACAACGGTTACTAATGGGTTAGTGAACGCGCTGCCTACGCTTTTCGAGCTGGAGGAAGAGGTCAAGAAGTCTGTTGCGCTGGAAAATTCACCTCATTTTCTTGGTTACAGTGGTGTTGGAAGTGAGAACACAGGCGGAAAAACAGACAGAAGGGAGCAATTTGAGTTTGCGACGGAACTGACACCAACTTGGCACCCTGGACTCCCGCTTCATGAACGCTTGCGAGGTCCAAACCAGGTCTGTTTATTATATCAGGGTCGACATTGGTGCATTGCTGATTCTTCCAGTGGCCAGAAGGACGTGCAGAACTTCGATCTACGGTGGAGGCATATGTCAATGAGCTCACCAAGCTAGGAGAACGATTTCTGGATCTAGTTGCTGAGGCGTTATCACTTTCCCCAGGGACCTTTCAATCCTTCTTATCGGACCAGCATCGTTTGAAGCTGGTGCATTACCCTGCGCTGCCAGCTGATGACCCAAGCATTTCTCAGCAAGGTGTCGGTCCGCACAAGGATTCTTCGGGATGGTGGACATTCCTGCTTCAAGCATCTCCCCCGGAAGTGAAAGGCCTGCAAGTTCTTAACAAAGCCGGGGATTGGGTAGACGTCCTAGTGGTCCCCGGAACCTTCGTCGTTAACATTGGCCAAGCTTTTGAGGTGGTTACCAATGGCGTATGCAGGGCGACGACACATCGAGTCCTCTCGGGGCCGCACGAGCGATACAGCGTACCGTTTTTCCAAGGTGTCCGTCGAGATCTCACGAAAGCTGAAGCAGTCGGAACCCTGAAGAATCATTTCAATTCTCTAAATATCAGTAATGAATCTGAGGAAGGACATGCAATCGATTCTGCCTTCTTGAAGGGAAAATATGATACTTGGGGCGAGTCACAGCTGCGGACCAAGGTACGCAGTCATCGTGAGAACGGCAAGAAGTTCTATTCCGAGGTCTACGATCAGTATATCAACGACGACGACGCATGAGGTATTAAAAATTAACTCTATGGTTCAGGGTTCAGAGCACGAGATAGTCAAGTCAAGTTCGTTAGAAGTCAAGATCATGGATAACTTTTGGTTCTTGCTATTAGGTGGATCTAGTCATAATATTTGATGGCCTTCCCCCCAATAATCACCTGCTCGGAGACCTCAGCCCTCGGCTTGTCCTTGGCAACCCCCTTCGCGACACGAGCCTTGACCCATTCGCCCGCGGTGATACCGACCGCGCTGTTGTCCGTGGTCCTGTCGTATCCCAGTCGCGCCAGCACGTCACTCACCACGGGGCGCAGCTCGAGCTTGTCCTCCGGTCGTACGAAGTACAGAACGCCGAGGCGATCGATATTCGCCTGGTCGGGAGGCGGCGCAACCACGCGGTGGATGCTGCTCTTCAAGAACCCGTTGGTCAGGAATTCTAGCGAGTCGGCTAGGTTGACCGTGATGCTCTGCGGGTACGGCTTGACCCATTTCCACTCGCCCTCTGGCGTCCGAACCTGCAGTGCGCTCACCGGCTGTCGGAAGAGCAGCGTCAGGCTGCCGAAGTCGGTGTGTCCCTTCGACCACACGTTGTCCAATAACCGGTTCTGCTCCTCCGTCCGACGATGGTACTTCATATATCGCAAGTGACAATCACTCTTCTCCTCGTATCGGTGCGTCTGCAAGAAAAAGTCCTCTGGCAGCTCTAGGATGATGGCGAAGAGAGTAAGCAGCTTTCGCACGATGTTGTCGTGGATGTGCCGGGCGAAGCCTTCGATTTCTTCGCGGTTCGCGTTGATGACCTCCGGATGCGGTCGCTCGAATGCGGGGATGAACTTGGGGATGTTGTAGATCTCCGTGTTATCAAATACACCTGGTCTTATCTCCTTTAGACAGTTTAGCGATTGATATGTTTTTTTTTATACTTGGAGATGGCTGCTTACGCGAAGCCCGAGCGGCTTATATCCGTTGTAGCCCCCATTCTCGAGGTCCGCGCGATACTTCAGCTTCTCCTCGGTTGGTAGCTGGAATACTTCCTTGCCTATGGCGAATTGCCGGTCGACTTGCTCTTGTGTCAAGCCAAAACCGATGATGTAGAAAAAGCCGATCTTCTGGATGGCTTCAAACAGCTGTGTCGCCAGTTTTTGCTTCCCCCCTGGCTCATCGAATTGAGACAGGTCTAGGGTTACAAGATCTGCCCAGTCCACTGTGTTTTAATCGTATCAGCATACGACGTTTGCTCAGTGACGCTACATCGAAGCATCTTACATTCATATTTCGTTTCCGGAACCTGATGATAGGTCGGGATATCCGTCTTCCCCTGACTGACGCTAGTAGCAACCGCTGCCATTTTTGCTGTGAAAGATTTGCAATATTATCGAGATCTATACAGTAGGATGATTACATTAGACATGAAATCGTAGCGGGGACGTCTATCGATGATATAAGATCGCCGCAACCCGGAGCTGCAGCTCGATATATGCATGGCATAGCTACATACATAATAAAAAGCATCGGATCCGAACCGAGGACTCTCCCGCGGTGGCGTGATACACTTACAAAATCAGATTCCCAAATAGATTCCAGGGTCTTCAAGACCCAAGAGAGGGGCACCCGGGTCCAATGTACGGGCTTTTGGTAGAACTTGCATGGGCCCGCGGACACTAGGCGAAGTCGTGATCATCCCGGCCGATGACGAATCTCGGAGCACGCATTCTAATCGGTCCAAGTGAACCCCCCCTCCCCAAAAGTCCCAACCCCAACTCCCACCTCCTCTCCCAATCTATCGGGAGGGACGTGCCGGGATTGTGTCACCCTCACACGTGGAGTAATGTATGGAGCGATAACGAGACAAACAGGATGTATCTTAGCTCTGTGCGGAAGTACGCGTAGCTTGGGCCAGATCATCTTATATCGCTGCTAGTTGGTTGTATAGCCAGGCCTGCCGTGCAACGATGGACATTAGTACCCTGCTACGCAGAGATTCGTGATTCTAGTGGCCAATGATTTCATATCCTAGCGGATGCTTGCTGGTGGGATTCTTTGCTGCTGCTCGGCTTGCTCTTAACGCGAGGGACCCCATCTGTCTACTGCAGCACGACTGTGTTACATTACATTAATAATATCTTTTCACGTCTTAGACAACTCACTTAAACGGTTTGAGTTGTAAGACACGTATTCTTCAGAATCATGGCGACCGTGAAGACGCCTGCGGAAACGTCGTCTGAACCGACGGTGGACTCGAGCTCTAGCAGCGTCGATGGCGGGTTTCATCGAGCGCGGAGAGGTGAAGGCGCCGACGGTGCGTCCGTTGATGAGTCTATCAACGGCTACGATGCGGAGCGCATGCGAGCGCGAACCGCGCTGACGGCGGATGAAGAGAAGAAACTCCTGCGTCGGATCGACTGGCATCTGATGCCGTTGTGTTCTCTCATTTTCATGTTTAAGAACCTTGATTCGGATAATGTGAGCCTAGCATCTCACCTTGACGCATTCTTGCGATAGGCCTTGCTAATTTCGTCGCCTATAGGTTTCGAACGCTCGAATCATGAATAAAGGGACCTCTGAGAATATCATGACACAGTTGGGATTAACGGCTGATGAGTATACTTTGGTTACTGCCATGTATTATGTAAGTGAACTGAAGGTAAATTCATCTAAGGTGTTGATATACTTACCATGTGGGATAGATACCATATATCATTGCGGAAGCACCTTCGAATTTGTTCCTGAAGAAGTTTTCGCCTTCGCATTGGCAATCACGAATTGTAAGTAACCCATTGTCCTGCCCCCGGAACGGGATTCCCTGAACCTGTCATTTCCCATCATGAATCAAAACGAATGTTTCCTGTTGCCGTGTCGATACTGACATCTAGTAATGTAGATGGTTACGTGGGGAATCATGCTGGCTTGCCACGTCGCGGTTAAGAATAAAGAGGGCTTATACGCCACGAGATTTTTGTTGGGTTTAGGTGAGAGAACCCTTCGGCCCAATGATCTTGTCTCACCTTAACCTCAAGAATAGCGGAAGCAGGAATGTTCCCCGGAGTTATCCTGCAAATGACATACTGGTACCGGCCGGATGAGATGTCTCTGAGGCTCCTATACTTCTGTAAGTCTATAGGAAAATGATGTATTCCAAGACTAACTCGTGGCCTAGATATCTGCGGAAATCTGAGTGGTATTTTCAGTGGCATTCTCGCATATGCATTCGATCTTGCATCGGGAGCGGGGGGGTTATCTGGATGGCAATGGTAAAACCCCAAGCAGATTTTGTCATTATTGTTGTAAAGGTGCTAAGACTTCTTAGGTTATTCTTGATTGAGGCGATAGCGACGATCATCCTTGGTGTTGCCGTTTGGTTCCTCCTACCAGACTGTGAGTTGACTCAGCCAGACGCTCCTCAATACCATGCGCTGACGAAACTTGTGTAGTTCCTGAAACCGCTTCCTGGCTCACAGATAAGGAGAAGGCTTTTATCCAAGCACGCCTACCCGCAAACGCACCGAGAGCAGCAGAACAAGACTTCAAAATTAGCGAAATCATATCCTCCCTGAAGGACAAGAGATTGTGGCTGTTTACGATGATCTGGGCGTTCTTTACTGTCGGCACATCGGGAGTGCGCTTCTACCAGAGTACTGTCATTGCCAACCTTGGCTTTACGTGAGTTTGCCCCCCCTAATTACCTAAGATCGAAGGGAAGGTGATGAAAAAAATGATCTAACCGCCCTCTTTTTATAGCACCATCGCACAGGCACAGCTTCTCAACCTACCGATCACCATCCTCGGACTCATCGTGATCGGCGTGACCGGGATCTTCGCCGATAACGGGCGGCTGCCGAGACCACTGTATCCGCTCGCCTTCCTGGTCATCATTCTGGCGTGCTACGGGGTTCTGGTCGCGTACCCGAGCAACGGCGCAGTGTACGCGGCGACCATGATAGGCAACGCAGTGACCACGGCCTGGTTCCCAATGATGTGGCCGTGGCGAGTCCAGACCACCAGCCGGGCTACCGGATCCGCCTTCTCCATCGGCTTCGTCAATAGCTACGGCCAGATTGGTGGCGCCATTGGGCCCCAGATCTTCCGGAGTGCATACGCGCCCCGCTATCAGGTCTCGTTCGCATCCGCCATGGTCCTCGTGGCTTGCTGCTTGATCACCACCGCGATAACGTGGTGGGTCACGCGCCAGACCGAGAGGGACACGCGCACGCTCAAGCTGGCCAGGGTCGCTGCTGCGAAGAGGGATGACGCGATCTTGGACGACGTGGTGGATAAGGATTTGAAAAAGAGGGAGGAGACTTCCGTTGGAGCATGAGAAAAAAAGATTACGAGACAAAATCGAAGATAGACTCGGGTGGTAGGCAGCGTGCAAACGGATCTATGGATTTAAGCTCCTCCAAAAGGTGTGGTTGGATTCGGATAGGGGATAGGGGTTTACTAGAAAGGCCCAGTCAACGAATGAAAGAACCCTAAAGAAACACTGGGGATTTTCCAGGCTGATATCACAAACAAGTCAGACCCTCAGCCATCCAGTCATCCATATTTTGCTTAATACTAGATCTATTGCAGATCTTATCGAGACGTACGTACACGCCCAATGAGGTCCACACTAGACGAAGACAGATGCCAAGCCGCTCCGTTCGGTTTATACTTCGGTAGGACTTCTATGGGGGCCTGTGTAGTCGTAAGACTCTTATGCGGTCGAAACCTTTTCGGAGGACCGTATCGGATATCAAACCGAATAGGCTTGAGTGGCTTAACTGGCTGACTGGCTTTCTTCAAGTGCCGGGCATGCAGCGAGTGCTGTTATGTGAGAGAAACCCAACGTTTTTTGCGAGGGCGTCGCTGATTGGATACCAAACCCACTTGCTCACACCGAACATCGGGTGTTCCTGGGAGAGAGGACCCCTGAATATCTGCAAAGGGGATCAACGACTTCCCGAATGCAGAATATCGACGCCTCTTTAAGCGTGCCCACAACTTCGAATAGCGATCCATTCCGAACACATGCTAGTCGAATAGCTTAAATTTCACTTCCAGCCCTCCCACACTTCTTTTTCCTATGGGTATGTCGCATGCGATCCGGGGCCTCGGGCACCAACCCGCGCCCCAACGACCATAGACTCCATCCACATCTTCCCAAGTCGCGTGGGTGTGGTTGTGCGCACCTCCAAACTCTGATGTCCTACCTTAAGCCTCTTCCGAAGGACTTCCTCGAGCCATGAGTAGGAGAGATAGATGAGGAGGAGGACCTTATCATCCGGCGGGAGTGACAGAGATCCAGAAGCTCGCATCAGCGTTTCCTCATGCACGCACAATCACGGGTAGCGCGGCCCAATCATGTAGGAAGATGTGGTTCTTGTTACTACATAGCAAAAAAGGCGGGCGTCAATCAATCACGCACGAGCTGCCGAGAGAAGTCGTCATGTCGCACAGAGAACTCCCAGTCGAAAATGGTATACCACCTAGGTACCTTGGGGAAGAAAAACTCGGACGGTTAGTTAGATAGGTAGACAGATAGACACAGACATCCGCCACCATTACGGCGGCGAGCTGAACCAGGTTGGGTTGAGTTGTCCAGGCGAACTTTTCCCCTCCAACCTCCACCCACCAACCGAATCGCCATCAGACACAAACTTCGCAGGTGGGTGTGGTGGGTTTCGCGTTGTGGAGGGGGCACACCAGAAGGAAAAAAAAAAAGAGGCGTGCGTGAGCATGAGTTGTCCCGTGCATATGAAAAGCCCGAGGACGCAGTTGCGATAACGGCATATGTACTGTAGCCAGGCATTGGCAGCTCCACGTACGCTAGCGAGGCAAGAATAGAAATATAGCAAAAGGCCAGCAAAGATGGAGGGTATCTCGACGTCGTCTAAATCTCAATTCTCTTTCCCAGTCCCTCTATCCCTTCTTCCAGTGTTGGTTTTATAGTGTATAAGCACAGTCGGGATCTGGCAGTAGCACGGAGCGAACCAGGACGAAGAGACATACAGGCGGAAGAGGAAGAAAAAAGAAGCATGCGAGACGCTATCCGCGAGTCTAGCATCGGACAGATCGCGCGCATCATATTCGGTCGGAGAGATCTGCTCCCGTACCCGGAAGAGCTCAGCACCTTCCAACTGCCGCCAGCACTGCAGACGCCCGTGCCCAGCGCGCTTCTAGACCGCAAGCTAGACGACGAGCTCAGAAAGCAAGAAGAAGAAGGCGGCGTGTTCACATGCGCAGAGCACTCGGCCTTCTCGTCGGCGACGGCGACCCCGTCCGATGAAAAGGATCTCGAGGCCGCCGTCTCGCAGTCGTGGGACGACGACCCGCAGCTATCCACCTCGGCGGCGACGGCCATAGCCACGCCCACGGCCGTCGACGAGATCCTGCAGCACGCGGGTGTGGCCGCCACACACATCTCCCCAGCCAGCAACGGCAACGGAGAGCCCGTGACGATCGTCGACTGGTACTCCAAGACCGACGCCGAGAACCCGCGGAACTGGCCGTTCGCCAAGAAGGTCTGGATCACGACGCAGATGGGCATGTACACGTTCGCCGTGTACATCGGCTCCTCGCTGTACGCGCCGAGCGAGGAGCAGGTCATGACCTTCTTCGGCCGCAGCTACGAGGCGTCCGCGCTGGGCATCGCCCTGTACGTCGCCGGGTACGGCGTCGGCCCGCTGCTCTGGGCGCCCATCTCCGAGATCCCGGCCGTCGGACGCACGCCCATGTACATCCTCACGCTTTTCGTCTTCATGTGGCTGGCGCTGGGCGCCACCGTGGTCGACAGCTTTGGCGGGTTGCTGGTCTTGCGCTTCTTGCTTGGCTTCTTCGGGTCGCCGTGCTTGGCCAATGCGGGCGCTACGCTGGACGACGTGTTTGCGCCGTGGAAGCTGCCGTATGTGTTGACCGTGTGGTCGTCCTCAGCAACGCTGGGGCCGGCGTTAGGCCCTATCGTGTCCGGGTTCGCGGTCGCGAAGATGGGCTGGCGATGGAGCGGGTGGGAGCTTTTCTGGTTGGCTGCTCCGGTGTGGGTGATTATTTTCTTGACGCTGCCGGAGACCAACCCCGATACTATTCTTCATCGAAGGGCGGTACGTCTTCGCGAAGCTACGGGACGGACCGATTTGACTTGCGAAGAGGATCTTAAACGTGTGCACATGACGCCGCAGCAGATCGTCGTCGACGCCTTGATCAAGCCGTGGCAGATCAATGCGCTGGACCCCGCGGTGCTGTACACCACATTATATGCCTCCATTCTCTACGGCACGTACTATAGCTTCTTCGAGGTTTTCCCGTTCGTATTTACCGATATGTACGGCTTCAACCTCGGGGAGTCAGGCTTGCCTTTCTTAGCATTCATCCCAGGCCTAATAATCGCCATATCAGGCTACATTATCTGGTTCCGGTTGATAGCAGAGCCGATGATGCGGAATAACCCCCCGCCTTTATATGGATATCCAGAGAAGAGATTATTTCCGGCCGTGGCGACTGGAATACTTGCGCCTGTTGGGCTATTCATTTTCGGTGAGTAATTCTTCATCTCTATATCCTCTTTATTCTTTTACTGGAAATATACTAACAATTGCGGTAAAAGCGTGGACCTCACGGCCCGACGTCCATTGGATTGTGCCAATTATAGGACTCATGATTCTCTTCGTCAGTGTTGTCATCGCGTTTCAGTGCATGAACTTTTATATTGCACGGTGTTATCCCAAATACTCGGCCTCCCTATTCGCAGCCAACACATTCGTGCGCAGTTCCTTCGCCGCTGGCTCCATCCTATTTTCGAGACCAATGTACGAAGCCTTGGGCGTCGGTGGTGGGGTCAGCCTCCTAGGAGGCCTTATGTTTATATGTAACGGCGGCATGGTATTTCTTTGGCGATATGGGGATAAACTGCGGCTCAAGAGTAGATTTGCGGCATCTTGACTTGATATTCATCTTTTTTGAAGCGTTATCTATATTCTAATTAATAGTAAAAGGTCATGAATGGGTCACTCGTTACCTGAGGGGGGAATTAGATCAAAGATCTTGAATAGGTCAAGGGGAACGCAGCGAGAGGCGCTGGGCTCAAATTGAAATCGCTATCGACTATTGTAAATCCGTACTTGCAGATAATATGATACAGTCCTATAATACAATCCGATGTTCGAGAGTCTCAGGACTCTTCCCTCCGATGGGGTATCTTTAATGTATATATCTCGAAGCAGAATACACGGTTACAAGCCGGAGTTGTCGACAACCGCATGGTCGACATGCCACCCTAATCTAATGATTCCAAAGATGTTGTGAAAATCAACGCTATTTTTTGTCCAACCCCATGGGATTATATCCAGCCATTTTGACCTTGATGTATAGTACATGGGCTTAGTGCTCAACATGATATATGTCGTAGTATCTTCTGGTACGAAAGGGTAAAAGTCGGGTTTCTCAGCCACGAGTGATGATTTCCTCAGAACGCCAGTAAACGGTTGCAATGCAGAAAGAAATAAGTGCCACCGATCCATTTTTAGATGTGTTCAACATAGAGAGAATAATTGATCGAAATGCCGGATAAACCACGAAGAGGTCAGTTATAACTCCAAACGCCACGAGAGGTATCTGTTTAATTTTGCCCGCAATCCACAACAAGTCCACCTGGTAATTCGTAATATGACGCCATGTATGCTATCCAGGTTTTCCAACCTTTGGGTCTTCCGAGATGATTAGTAGGAATTAGGCTAGCTTTCTAAAGCCTTCTACTCCGAGGGTTGGCACCTCAACATCAGCCAATCCTTGAACCCCTTCTTCTCGCCTCCGATCAACGAAACTATTGCATTCGGCAACAACAAGACTCCACTCGGCCAGAGCCCGACCGGCATACTTCACACCCGTAGCAAAGAAGCCTCTCGGTTCAACTGGCATGATAATCGGTTCCTGCATGGGGGAAATTGGACTGCGGAATGTTGTATCATCTTTACTGCCACGGCTGACAGGGCTCACCGGGGCATAAAGAGGCAAGTCATCACTGCTCCGGTCATCGGTGCTCATTTGCCCGAAACTCTCCCTGCGGTCAAACGTGTTGGAAATATGGTGAGGTGATGTGGGGACCCCAGAAGGGTCGGCATTCCTCGCAGAATCAACCAATCCTGGGTTTGGGCTTCCGGAAACTGCCCGAGTTGGAGCCGGTCGACCTGCTACAGGCGGTGGGGGACTGCCGGATCGTCCTTTTGCAGCGACCCAGGATTGTGCTGGGCCTGGTAACCGTGGACGAGTAAGGATGCGATGGGGTGGAGATATTGTGCCTGCAGCATTCCACGAGAGTGTGAACTTGAAGATGTACTGTAAAGCTTCGTAGGTGGGTGATGAGCCTATGCTGTCTGTGTCAGACTCGGGTGGGCTAATATTAGCGGGTGACTTTTGGGGTAGAGTAGGCCGAGTGCGTGACGCCGCTGTCTCCCGCCTTACGGCTTCTAAATCGTTGTCGCCAGTACTACTACCAGTAAACGAGAAGAGTTTTCCCAGTAGGCCCCCCTTCTTCTTTGGGCTTTGGAACGTTGACTCGGCGTCAATAGTGTCCATAGACTCGAAGTCGGTTGCAGGGCTTGATGCCAGCTCAATCTGCTGCGAAGACTGGGCGGATGAGTCAAAGCCCACCATGAGTCCAGGTTGTACGGTTGGCAGTTCAGTGCGGATGATCATGAATCGCTTCCCCGGTGTTGGAAAAGATGGCGCTGTTGAAGGCGGGAATTTGCCCTGCTGCTCAGCTACTTGCTTTAGCCAGAGATAGTGCGACCATATAGTCTTAAGACGCGAGTAAACGACGAGGTATATCGTTCTATGACAGAGTCAGCAGAATGATAACTAAACAAGGCTACCAAAGAAGTACTTACGCATCCGAGTCATTAGTATTCCCCGCATCTCGGCATATTCGCCAGCAAAGCAACCGCATATAATATGCTCGAACCATGGGACACCAATTGTTGAAGAATTTATTAAAAGTCTCCTCACTCAATAGCCAATTCAGACATACTGTTTCCTTTCGGGATTGATCGCTTGCAATAACATCCCAAATCGTAAATATGAGGGATAGTACTCGAATTTCGGACATTGTATTGTTCGACTCCAGGATCTTTTTGCAGACTTCAAACCAGAATGACCAATCTACATAGGCAGTTTCAGGCTTGTCGCCGTCGAAAAAGTTGCCATAAGCTACTAACGATTCCTCTAGGAAGTCGCAGATTGTAAAGCAGGCATTGTGGTCGAACTGCGATGTCCGTTTCGCCGAGGCCTTCATGACGGCCATGAATGATTCGGCAAATGTGTGCCGCGCATTCGCGTACAGTACAGAGACGTTAGAAAGCAGGTCTTTCAAGAGTACGATGAGCCGGTTCTCATTCATTCCTTTCATGATATTGCTGTTAGCAGGTATTGGCAAAGCCATGGCTGATGCGTCAGCGCCGTGGATAGCATCCGCGAGAGGAGGACCCATTGAAGCTTCCACGGCTGCTTGGCGATGTATTGTCGAATCTAGAATCGAGAGCACCTGGGCGTTAATAAGGACGAAACCCGGGGCGCGAGCTTTGTCGGCGAAGGGCAACGCCCGCGGCATAAAGTCCTCGGCTAGTATATAATAATACTTGCAAAAGACGAAGAATAGGTCAGTATCGCGCCCAGTCCATCTGGAAATCCACGGTCCTCGCCAGGCGATCTTGGCGGCGGTCAACGGTAGCGCCGCAGCTTGTTTTAGTGACCCGGACAAGGTCTTAACCGAGGTCCAACCTAGTTTCTCGATACAAGGCGGGAAGAGGGCTGCCACATCATCGTTTTGGCGCCCACCATGTCGAGGTAGGTGAAACTCGTCCGCAACTCGACGTATTTGATCTGGACTTAAAGACCACAGTCGAACAAGCATATCTGCAATACCCGGAGCAAAGAAGAAGGCATAAGCGCAAGCTTTTCCAGCGAAATTGACAAGACTCAAAGGAGCATGTCGAAGGGACAGCTTATCCACTACCAAAGCCATCTGCGTCACCAGATTTGCAGTAACCATGGTTTTCACGTTATGCCTTGCGGATTCGGCAATATAGGCAGAGTCTGTTGAGTCGATCGAGGCAGTAGATTTGTTGCAAGCTTCGGACTCTTTTCGAAACCCTCCAGCAGTATTTCGATCTGCCAGTGGAGAGAAACTGGCAGCACATTGTCGCCATTCTGGTCGCATCATCAAGGCTGTCAAAGCCTCTAAGAGAATGGGTCTGTCAACTCCCGGCACAGGCTGTTGAGTCTTTCCTTCGAACAATTCAAGAAGCGCATTCCACCATTTGTTTAGGATGAGAGCCCTCCGCTCCAGATCTTCGTGGTGTAACATCTTGTTTGATGAATGGTTCGCATAATTCCTCAGGAATGGCATAAGCACGCCTCGAACCATACCCATTTTGAGGCCGGTGTTCTTCGCTTGAAATCTATGGGAATCTGAATCCAGAGCCTTAAAAGCCGACCAGAGAGGATCGCGAGCTTGTGGAAGTTTTGGTATCATGCTGTCCTCGGGGAATGTACTATTGCTCGTCTCGGAAGCATGAGACTGGCGGGTGTCGGTGGACGGCGGAGCAATACTAGCCGTCGAGGAAGCAGAACTATCGTGGTCAATGTGAGATTTGCTCCTTGCTAACATACCCGGCTGCCGCTGCTTGATTCTATTCAGATAACTGCCGAATTTGCTTGTGGAATCGGTCGACTTTCCACCATCGCTGCTAGCTGGGGATACTGGGCGCTTTCGAGAGGATCTCCGAAGCTTCATGATCGAACTGTTGCTAGCAGTGCTAGCAGAGCGTTCACGACCCTGCCTTCCATTAGGCTCAGGTTCGCTCTCTTTCTTTTTATCACTAGGCGAGGGCGACCGTGAACCGGATATCCACGACCGTTTCGCAAAAGATGCAAGCGAATCTGAAACATTTCTATACGTATCCTGCGGATTGGGACTCAAAAACTTGAAGGCACCGGTGTCCTCGCTCTTGGCGGATTCTTTCTCCACTGGCTCATCGGCGTTTTCTAAAGAAGGTCTGGCTGAAGTCATCCATGACTGTGGTCGGCTTAGCGACGCCCGTCTTTTCTCCGCCTTGCCTGTCCCACGCTCAGGACCAGCCATGCTGTCTTTATTTGGGACGCTCGTAGGTCTCTCATTGGTGTTGTCTTTTACAACCTCGGCAGAGAAAGAAAATGTGGTGTCGAAATCAGTACCAAAGTCGAAAGAAGGTACATCGAAAGTAGAGGGAGTAGGGCGGCTTTTGGCGCTCGTAGGACGACTTTGGGGTGATGGTTGAGTTTGGGCTTGAGAGCCCTCGCTGCTAGAGACTCGATCGGGAGAGGTGGAATGGGAGGGAGAGCGGTCGGGAGAACAGTCGGGAGAGGAAAATGCCGGCGAAGTATCGATGGGAGGCAGGGCCGTAACAGTTAAGGTTGGACCACTCATCTCATGGCAAGTGTCTTTGCAGCCTGGTGGACCAGCCCAGCTGTAGCCAGACGGGAGGGCAGTAGGAATAGATCTGCTTAGTAGATCTACTTGTCTGGTCGCCCTGGCGATCGAAAAGGGGGATTCGTAGCGTCGACGGCTTAATAAGTGAGGTAAGGTAAGGTATGAGCTTGAATCATAAGAGGGAGGGGGTATCTCGCTCTCAAGGTTCAATGCAACGATGTCACCTCAAGTCATTAGGTTAAGTGATGCAGCAGCAGGAGCAGCAAGAAACAATAATTCCCCCGCCTATGAGATGATATGAACAAGAAAAGAAAATAGAAATAATGCGACTTCTCCTCTTTTTTTGGTATGGACCAGGTATGACGATGCCGAAGACGATGCACGAAAAGAGAAAAGAATATAGCGACAAACGAATGTGGGCAAAAGGCAAAAGATCAATGAAGAACGAAAGATTTAGAGACGATGGACGGGTCGAGCTAGCAAATTGGTGTTTCAAAAGCTGAATGCACGCCAGGTCTTGGTAGCCTTAGGAAGGGACTAGTGGTTCACGGTCCCTAGCGGTAGGTACACCACCCTACTAAAATCAGCAAACAGATACCTACAAGGCCTACAAGGCGGTGGAGCTAGCGCTTAAGAAAACGACGGTAGCCACGAGCCTTGCACAGGTGCTAGCGACAATTTTTATTTGTTAAAAATGACATGAGGCACCTAACAAGGTGGTAATAAGGCGACTGCTCAGCGGCTCAGCCCAGGTGCACTCACTGCACACCTACTGCAGACGCAACCCAGATCAGCACATCGGCCCATGATGAACAGCGAGACCCCGGGCTGCCATATGTATCCACATTGTAACTCCACGCACCTACATACATGAAGATTCAGGTGATTCCAAAAAATGAGATACCTGCAAAGAACATTCGGATATTATCCCCCGCTAGGGGTCCCCTATATTAAACCTCTAATATTGAACCCATCCTAAATCTCTCCACGTTTTTTCTCCTAACTGATCCAACAATAGGCAGAATCATGTGCAATGCATTCGATTAATAATGTGATCTTTTACTTCGATCAATACTAAAGAGAGCCTTATGAATTAGTCATAGTGATGTGGTTCAGTACCTACAATTACATCAATTAAATGTCTCCTCAACAATGCACCCACAAACTACGTGTAGATTCAACCGATACACGCACGCATTTCATAGAGATCGACAAGCCTGAACCGGGGTTCTCCAATAGGTACAAGCCATTGCAGCAAAAGGCATGCTGCAGTCCTGCACCTGTCAATCAATTTTCGTGGCCCGAGCCCGAGCCCGAGAACCCAATGCAAGCTGTCTGCGGAGTGAAACTATGAGAAGAAAAAGTTCAGATGCTTTGACCGGTTGGACAATGATGACTTTGAGAAGGGGTCTTGCGGGATTCTTACGTCTATCCATCTGAGACCCACAGGAGATTGGAAGACTTAAATGATCACCTACCTCCACGCCACGAGAATTCATCCTGTGGTGCTACTGGTACGCAGAACGGATATCGTAAACGGCACTGAAGTGTTTGTTCAATAGAGAACTTTAGTTGCAGTAGCATGAGTCTAAACTAGCCCGAGCAAACCGAGGCTTTTATCCCTTTGCCCCCTTTTTCACTATTTGGGGCAATCGTCTCCCATAACTTGACGTCTTATCCTTGCCAAGGTGTGTAACACAAAGCCAGAGGTAGAAATAATTCAGCCGCTCTTCATAGTTGCATCCAGTAGCTTGCATCTATCAATTATTATGCAGAGAGTAATAAAAGAGCTATGATACTACACAGTCGAAACCCCCATGACAACATTGACATTATGTAATTTAAGCACTTTCGCTTGACACATTGACACCTAAGGCGCACACTACAGTACCATATGAGTTAAAAAGCAGAGCCACCAAACCCAGGATGCTATCGCAAATGGGTTGTCAATTGAAACCAAAAAAAAAAATCCAATTCGAATTCGGGTGGATGGCAGAAATGGGATTTTGATTTTCAGCTAAGCACGGGCCGGCATGACGTTACCTGCAAGGGTTTAATTATAGTTCCACAGTTAGGAACGTGTATGGAAGACATTATTAGATGCAAAACCTCCACAATGGCTTAAAATTAGAGAATAAGGGTAGTATCGTATTATCGAGGTTTGGTGATCTCATTATTTGTAAGCCTGCGGAGCTTCTACTGAGAGTGCAACTTGAACAGCAATTATTAGAACGGCATTACACATGGGTAAACGTCTACACACCCTTTTAAAGACAGCCAGATTTAATATTGCATTTTATAGAAGTATCTAACTGCCAGTTCAACTACGATAACACCAAGGTTAGCTGTTGGAAGTTTCTTAACGGTTACGATTAATCCCGGGTCCTCTAAGGTATCACGCTTGATACAACTTTTTCTAGTTAACATTAACGTATACAAAGAGCAGCTATCTTAAGCTTCTTTAAATTTTTTCAAGTTATGTAGCCAGAGGCTTTAGTCTTAGCGTAGATTTTCAATGTATTTTAGATCATTTACCACCTGTGAAGTAGATCTAGGTATGATGCAACCTTTGTTCGAGTTTACGGCATTAATGGACTATGAAGCATGATGCGATATGGATTAAGTACCTGTGTTTAGCAATGAAAGAATTAAATCAGAGCCGGTTTTAGATTTAGATCATCAATTATTGCCTTTAAGAGGCAACTATGGGGTCTTGTATGTGATGGGATAGATGAAAATGCAGAGGAAGAAGAATGTGGATAGTTCCATGGAATCGAACCCAAGATCTACCGGCACTTTGATAGTACTTCAAGATTGAGTAGGGAGTGATAGTGAGGAGAGCGTGTAGAATACAGAAGTAACCACTGGACCGCTTACCTGCCCTTCTTACTGTCTTTACGTTAGTTGAGGGTCAATGAAGTTATTCCACTTAGAGGGGAATATTACTGCTACAAGGAATAGGCCTATGGTGTATGATATCCGTCCCTCCCAACTACCTACCTAACACATGTAGCTCCAAGCCCGTTTCATGGCGAGTACGCAACCTAGCATGACATTCTTAGGTTTTGTGCGCACAAGTAAATGTCTATGAGTTGATCCACGATAAAACTCAGTAGAATAATTTCTAGAGAGGCTGCTTCAACAGTCGGACAGCCACCGACCTAGTATGTCAGGTAGTTTGTTCCCTTAGGTAGTTGACTCAGAGTTTTTTAATGAGAGGTATGCATGGCTAACGAATTATATACCTACTCAACACTAACACCTCAAAGAGAAGAGGCAGATCTTGCGGCACAAGTCGGTGTTGCGAATTCTTTAGGTTAACAGGTAAGTAGTACACTGAATTGTGCACCAATAAATCATAATAAATCGTTAAATTGAGACATGAATGCTCTGTTTCAGTCATGGAAGTAATCTCTGTTGAGTTCGGGGGTTGATTTCTAGCTTGACTTGCCCAGGGAGCTCTACTGAGTACGGAAGATAGCACGCAATGGAAGTACTCATATGACCTCGTATGATTACCAGCCTACCTGTAGTTATGTCATGGATATCTGACGAAAGGAAGCCATCTGAAATAGAATCCATTGCATCGCCGAGGAATTTACGGAACCCCGGCCCCGAGATTTCGGAGTCGCTGTTTAGTTTTCGGCCGATGTTTCGGATCCACTGCGATCTCACCACGACCACCGATCAATAAGGTTAGAATATTGTAAATCATACCAAAGATAGAAAAGAGAAAACGAATCCGATATGCAGCGAATATCTATGTATTTTACTATAAAAGAAATGTCTGAAACCCTTACGCGAACTGAGCTTCCGAAAAGTTCATCGACTCGGCAAAGACTCATTACACTACACATCAAGTTACACAATAACGAACTGATAAGGGGCTATGGCGAACAAAACCGATGATGAAAGCAAGCTCGCAGCTCTCAATTCCGCTACGTTGGGGGCTCAAATGCCCCAGATCACATTAGCGGACGGGAGCAAGGTGCAAACAGGAACCGTTGGGTATGTCCCCCCTTTCGAGTTTACTCGTAACTTCTGTATCTGCGGAGAGTGCTAATATTCGGTACCATAGTGCCATGCTAATCAACATCCGCGCATACAATGCGGCGCAAAAAGCCGGCGAGTTGGATAAACTGCCGCCACTGGAGGAAGCGTTGCGGGTAACGTTGCCATTGCTGGACAAAGTTGGCATGTTTGAGCTCTTCAAACCTGAAGAGTGGATCAATGGAGATAACAATGGGCGAGCACTGGTAGGCAGGATGTACCAGCAATACAAGCTGGATTCCAAATAAGGACAGGACAAGGCGGATAATGTTAAGAATATGGTTTGGAAATCGGATCGATGGGTTATATTTGTAGATATCAGTCATGAAGGGAAACTCCCAACTCCGGTGGCCATGTATGCGCATATAGCACATAATACCAAAAACACATATATGCCAACCAAAACGCCATTCCATAATAAGCCCGCTCTCACGAACCGCGATAGGAAGAACACTACGTCTTTTGGCGTTTCAGGGCATCCTCATCGGCAGGCGCGACCGCCGCTTCTTCGTTGTCCAGATCCCGAGTCCTCTTCAGTCCCTTCATCTTCCTCGTCTGCAGCTCGCTGAGATCCTGTCTACCCAAGTGGATGCGACCGATCTTGTCGCCAATAGTATCAGTGGTGACATTCTTCTTGACCTTCTCCTCGCCGACCTTGGCCACCTTCATGGCCTCCTTGAGCACAGCCTCGTCGGGCTGTTGCATGCGACCGGGGCGGAAGTCCATACGGGGCCCCATCTCCTCGACCTCTACTCTCGGAAGCTTCTGGCCGCTGCGCTTGGTAGAGATAAGGTAGACACGCAGGTGGATCACAGGCTTGGTGTCCTCGCCTGCTGGCTCTTCTGCCGCGACCGACACGACGTACTGCAAGCCCTCGACGTCGATCTTGTCGCTCGACGTGTCGCCCTTGAAAAGGTCGATCAACATGCTCTTCGCCATCGTATACTCGTTTGCCACCGGGCTCTCGAATGCCGTTCCCGAGAAGAGCATCATCGGTCGCAAACCGACGGCGAACTTGCGGCCCTTGAATTGCGACACCTGTCGGTAGCTTTCTGGGTCCAGGTGCAGCTCTAGCATATCGAGAATCTTGCTCGCGAAGGTGCGCGCAAAGGTCAAAGTGTGCGGGCGCTTCTTGGAACTGCTGCCGAATACGAGAAGCGAGGTGTCGTTCTTCTCGCTGAAGAACTCGAGCGACGCTGGATCCTCGAATGGGTGGATGGCGTTCTTCTTGGTGAACTTCTTGGCGAGCGGTTGTCGCAGCGAGTACAGATCGGTTAGAGCATCTTGGACGACTTGAGAACAGGACGTTCCGCGACTGGCAGGTCAATTAGTACCATGAAACCGAATTGGAGTTCTTGCATGCAAAGAGAAAACATACAGGAAGAGAGCTGTTTTCGGGTTCTCAACGACCTTGGGTGCCTTTTTCTCGACAGCTCTTTTGGAGCGAGCATTTCGGGGTTTTCTAGAAGGAATATGGTTAGTTTCAAGGAATTATGTAGGAGAAGTTGTGTGATTTTTCGTACATTTGTCTCAACATTTTGATTGCGCTTTTAGTTGAGATGTTGTAGTATTGCGAACAATCTCACCGAATAGTATGCGAATTCTGCTTGATGCTAATCAGAGGGGCGTTTGGAAATTTTTGGGACGGCAGATTTATTTTTTAGTGGAGATTCTAGTCTAATTGGGAAAGCGGTGTGAGGAGCTTTCTGCAGGACCGTGGACTGTGCATTTGCTTAGTCATTCCTGGTTTACGCGAAAATGCATCTCATAACCTTCCGTCATATTTCTCTTCCTTCGAACTACCTTTTTAGCTTTCCTATAATTAATACAGAGAGTATACACCACCATTTGAAGAGTTTCGATTGGTATCATGGCATACGCTCGCCGCTCTCTCACCTTTGTTATTGGTATTTTAATTATTGGGTAGCGAAACTCATAACTTATCGCGGGAAACTCGGCATATGTCTAGCAATCGGATCGTCCCGTTCAATTACAAGGAGAGCCATGTGATGTGTTGATCACATCGACTCTATGATTATAGTTATACAAAAGATTTCCATGACCTCTACGGCTGTGAGAATTACGGTCCGGCTGGAAATAAGAGGAGCTATCGTAGGGTCTACGGATCCCGTTTTCGATTGACATCTCTTGGCGGAACCGACTATTTGCTGCCTTATTCGAAACCCTTACTCTGAAATAGCTCGAAATGGGTTTATTGATTTCAAGCCTTACATTCGTACATATATGGCTAGTGTCTGAGCGCATTGCCCATCAGATGACTTCTCCAGCCTACATCGACTGTCCAGTAATTAGCCAGCAAACGAAAACAGTCAAGTTTCACAATGGCAGTCTAAGGTTGACAACCTGATTCAAGAAATGGAAACGATTGCTCGACGCTTGGGGTTATCTGATAACTTCGGTAATTTGACGTTGAATGGCAGTTGACGTTAAGCCAGCTCTTCGCTAAGAGTCAAGCCATTGCCAATTATCGGCAATCGACTAACCTTCATAGATCGATATAACGGCTTGGCTACGAACGTTGATAAGGGAACTTGAGGACGTCGGTCCACGCCATTTCGAGAACGTCATCTTCGCCACCCATTCGATCGGTGGTTACTATCCATCTTAGATCGCTTCCGATATCGTTACTCAACAGTCTCTGCCGACTGAATTTGCTCTGAGAAGGCGTTGACGAGGTGTACTGTGTTGATGGTCATCGTGAGTTAACCTGCACTAATACGAGCCCCTTTCGCCGTAATAGAATTGCGTACAATGCTGCAAATGCGGTTATTTCTGGGGCGGAACGCTTTCCCATGGCTTTCGTTGGAGACTTAGCGGAGTGGTCGGATTGCGTACTGAACGCCAGTCACATGCTTGACATGCCTTCAGATTTCCCTTATTGGATTACGTACTATTCGCGGAATTATAATCCCTACGGCTGTACGTTAGTGGAATGGTAAAATCACTTTGTTTATGGACCCAGCTTTGAGTTATACCTTTCCGCGACTCTGGTCTATCTAACTAAGCATTTCTCCTCCATTATGCCCCATTCAAAGGGACCAGAGTCGTAATTATCTGTAAGTGATATTAACATGGTAAAGGAAGCACGCTATTTTGATAGCTAACTTGATGAGGTTGAAGGAACCCACTGAAGTCTGGAGATCTACGTTCCGACGACAACGCAGGTGTAATGTAGACCTGGTTGCCGGGTAAAGGATGCGGTATAATCCTAGCCATTCGTGATTTTCATCCATGTATCCCCAGAAAGCCCCTTGATCTTGCTTTACCCTTCATTTTATCTGATGAAGTTTATACGACTAACTCTAGCATAGAGCGCCGTCTGCCATATTCTACGTACGAATTCGATAAGATGTCGTGAGTTTAGCACGCCGCCTGCCGCCTAGTGTCAGAACGAAATGAAAATTTGAGGGACTATTACCGAACTAAACCGACACGAGGCTAGAAGAAGGCTTCCGCGAGCTACATGTTACCGGTGTGTATCGTGTTGCACGCGATATGAATGCGGCATGCCGTAAACCAACTCTTACTTTGTTCGTTCAAGGTCGAATCGACAGTGGAGCGAGGCGCGCTCGATTAAAATGATTTGAAACGCGGACTGCTGTCAAATTTTCACAGGTAACGTTCACCCTACATACTACCTATGTAGCGTGCAGCTATGTGGGTTTCGACTAGCTAGGTTGCCACGAGGTTCGAACATCTGCACGTAACGCAACTACCGGTGTGGACCTAGCTGGAGCTTTGGTTTTTATTACGCCGCTGAACCGGTACGCGATGCTATTCACATCCGGTTAGAAGCTTCGTGACGAGCGAATCAGGCGGAGTATACAGACCGAGCCAGCACGGGGACGACTACCGCATCTGGCATCTCGTCCCTTACCGAGATCCACTACGACGCTATACTACCCTGACACTGGTCAGGAACGAGCTTTAAGCCGCATAAAGACTTAAGCCATTTGTTAAAAACGCAATAGTCTAGTTGATTTCATGTGTCATGCTAACAAGATTGCAAGATGAAAGAGGAATAGGAATAGGGCGTTGAATGCATTGCTATTGAGAGAAAGCTCAATCAACTATGCTTAGGTAGCATTGCGCACATAAGGCTATCGTAGATCCAGTGGACATCCTTCCTGATCCTTTCTAACCGTAATGATCCTCGTTTTGGCCAGACCCGATCGACATACCCAGGTCGAGTACGTGTGCCACCGGCAGGGGTTTCCAGAAGCTTAAGCGAACAAGCCTTATGTGCCGCGATGTCACCCAAAACACTCGCGATCTTGTTCCAGGCGGCACACAGAATCGATGTACACGGACAGCACAATAAGACCGAACCACCGAGTACCAAGTACCAAGTACGTCAGCAAGTCCCCCCTATTTCTGCTAGCACGCCTTAACCTGGGGACAATATGGCCTAATTCGGCAGGTCTAGAAGCTAACGAAGTGCTTTGACCTGTTAGTTGGAGGTTTAGTATCTACATAGTAGTTCGCCAAGTATAGGGAACCAGGGTAAGGCAAAACTAGATCGATGGTTTATGGCGGACAGTTAGCTGTAGCTTAGCTGTCACACCAGCCTGAAGACAGAACCATAGTCGTACGGGCCGGGGCCAGTCGTCCCATAAGGCTGCTGGGTCTCCAGAAGTATCTTCTTTCGCATAGCCAAATGCGAGACTCTTCAGGACAAGCGGAACCAGGGATCGGCATCATATAGTCCTGGTGATGGACTAATCTCGCCTCGCCGAGTGGCTCCCGCCGCTACACAATCTGAAAATCATGGTGCGGGATTAGACTTTTCTCATTATACCTCGAAGTCTGGGGTTTTCTTTCCTTTCAATATTTCCTGATCTACCCCCCCTTTGGTGAATCTCACCGTGTCATTCGTTTTGATTTCGATTCTTCTTGGATATCACCTTCGCGACCGGGCAGGATGCGGTTCCTATCCTTGCTGTTACTGTGTTTGACAGCATTCCAGCCAGCGCTGGCCGCTCTCAACCTTACCGAAGTTCCCGCTTGTGGTGTAAGTCATTGGATACAATCCTTCGAACAGATAGGAGATCTGGGGAAAGATGGGCCTTGCTAAGAACTGTATAGTTGCTGTGTCTCTCGACATATGTCCCATTATCGGGCTGCTCACTCTCGAACGCCACTTGTATCTGCACAAATGAGGTGCTTCTAGCAAACATCACCACGTGCGTATCTGGCAGCTGCTCGATTCGCGACCAATTATGTACGCCGAAACTCGAATACCCCGTGGATCCTCTCGATGACTGACTTGGGTGAATTAGCTACGAAGAAGTTTTCCTCCGAGACTTGTGGTGTGGTGAGCGAAGACCGAACTGCCATTGTTTCGATCATTGCTTTTGTTTTCGGAGCTCTCGGGCTATTGGCTTTCATTTTGCGATGCGTCGCGAGACTTCTGGGACCTCACTCATGGGGCCACGATGATTCAGTCATGTGTGTTGTTATGGTATGCTGGCGTCAACTCAGACAAATGGTCTGTCCTTTTCTAACTTCGAACGTAGTGCCTCGAGATCGCATTCGCCGCAATATCCATACCTAGTAGGTTATCCAACTTAACTGTTAAATTTTATGACTATACTAACAAGTTCTAGTATCTCAAAATGGACTTGGTTTGGATATGTGGTTCGTACCACATGACCAAGTGACCGAGATTCTTCGGGTAAGTTGAAATGCCTATACCTTTTCGTGCGCGAATGAATCCTAACCCAGGGAATTAGCTGTACTACTACGACGAGATCATCTATATTATGGCTTTGGCTTTGACCAAAGTGTCCATTCTCCTGTTCTATCTCAAGGTCTTCCCGAAGCGTTCGTTCCGCATTACGGCGCAGATTCTGATCGGCATGAACCTACTCTGGGCGGTTACCTACGATTTGCTTCTTATCTTCCAATGCCAGCCGATAGACGGTGCCTGGAAGTTTTGGGACAACGAGTACAACGCAAAGTGTATCAGCATCAATATTTTGGGATGGTCTGCCGCTGCCACCAACATCGGATTTGATTTGGCTGTTATCGTCCTCCCGCTTCCGGAATTGTTCCAGCTATCCCTATCGTTGAAGAAGAGATTGCAGATCATAGCTATGTTTGCTGTCGGTTTCTTGTATGCGACTCTAGCAATCCTTCGAAACTATGCGCAATTACTAACGCTTCACGCAGCATTACCGTTGTCAGCATTGTCCGTCTTTACTCCCTTATCCGGTTTGGTACTACTACGAATCTCACACGTGAGTCACCTCCCCTGAACCTGTACAATTCCGTAGTCTTCAAGCAGTAGTCCTAACTATATATACAGAGGATTACGTCGAGACCGGATACTGGTCCACGATCGAAGTCCCCGTCGGCATTATCTGCGCGTGCATGCCGGCAGTCCGATCACTCTTCAGTCTTGCACTACCCAAGCTCTTCGGCACAACACGGGCGACCGTCGGCTCGACCTTCGGCAGCAAGGGACTTGGCTCATCCGGCAACCGACTAGGCGACTCCCGCGCCAAGATCAGCGTCAAGCAGGAATGGACCGTGCTGAGCGAGGGCCCCGACGAGAGCCCGCACCGACGCACCGAGAGCGACGTCGAGCTCCTGAACGTGGGAAAGAAAGCGAGGATAATGGATGACGAGGACGGTCTCCCGACCCGCAAGATGACGCTCTCGAAACAGCACGGAGCGTGGCGGGGCATGAGCATCCCGGAGCAGCAGGATGGCAACTACAAGTCACCGGCTTACACGAGGGAAAGAGAATTATAGTAATGCACTTGATGATGAGGCAGGGGCCGGTGCTGGTGTTGGATGGGTTTCGTGATTCGCCTGGGTTCAATAGCATCTCAACATAAAAGCTAGCGAGGTACCTTTTTCAACCTTATAGAATTCCTTTTTTCAACAACATGCTTTCTTTACCTAGGTTCTGGCTTTGTAACGATTCATTATCTGGATAGTAGTGAACTGCTACGAGATTTATGGTAGGACATAGTCTACCTGTACGGTATTTCAGGTAATTATCACCCATATACGATAAGACTGACTAGTATGCATGTTTGACGTGGAACTAGATCAAATGGGTCTAGATATGTATAAACGACAGTTAATCAACATACTATGCAGAGCTTTAGATGGCATGATTATATATGGATATATAATGAGACTATTCTTCGTCTCACTTCTAGGGGTCTTTAAGGGTTTTCTTCATCGGCTGTTTCTGCTGAAAGGGAATCTGGACATGAAACTTTGCGACACTAATATTTGCCTAAGGAGGTGCCACAGCTGTACCATAGAAATGAGGGCTCAGCTCGCAACGACGAAGCCAAACTGAGGCAAACCTCTAACGGAGCAAAGCAGAGAAAATTTTACAAACACCTAGGTATCGAAAAATGGAAATAAAAAGATGACGACTCAATTTCCGACATGCCCTGCGTATAGCCCCATTAAGCCCGGCACGATGTTACCGCTAGGGGTTTAAAAGGTACCTGGCATGAAAGTCGAAAAAGGGGGCCGAGAAGCTTACCCAAAGAGAGCAGAGACCCGTTTCCACCCTACCCGGAAGCACAGGACAGCTTCCGCCGATGACAGTTACATGGCACCATGCTACCCTGTGAAGCATGTACGATGAAAATCTGGAGAGATTGGCTAACTAGGGCTGCTAGGTAGGTAGGTATCTTGTATGCAAGATGGCGGAGTTGGCGGAGTATGTATATGTGAGGTATATAGATGCCTTGCATTTACCCAGCTATCCTCTCCGCCCTGATTTGAAAGGGTTAGACGATTGCGATTTTTAAACCTTTACCTGGTACATAAGACATGACGACTCAAAGCGATAAAATATCTGTTACAAGTAGCGAGGTTAGATGCGAACATCTTTTGCATGCTAGATCAAATCGTAGGAACGGTTAAAAACAAACCGAACGATGATCGCTGGGCGATTTTTTGTTAACTATCACGCTAATAAGCCGTGCCAGTCTATTACTTCTAGAAGAAGGCCTTTTGCAAACTTGGACCTTCGGAATTATTCGTCTCAAACTTCGACACTGTCTCTGAGGTCTGACAAACTGGGCACTTGCCATACAATCTTTAGTAGGCAAAAAGACGCACTAATCCGGCGAGGAGGAAATCTCGCGACGACGATCTTCGGAGGCTCAAACCCATTCCGTGTTTGCCTTACCCAAGGAGAAGACATGCAGGATGCGTCCGGTTTCTTCCAGTGCCTCGCCTCTCACCGAGCCGATTGAGCTCGAAAAAAATATCGTCGACCCGAATCATGGCCATCTACCTAGGTAAGTAGACCGGTATGAAGCTGCGTGGGATCACCGATACCGGCTAGAGCTTTGTTTGCGCATCCCAACCTTGATGGCCTGCGCCATGGAAGGGCCGAACTTCATAACAAGGCACTCCTTCAATGCGTCATCGGAATGGAAGACATCGAGAGAATGAAAATCTAGAGGGATACTTTTCTCTCAAATGAGAACTATAGCGGCTTTTCTTGTTTGCGCCTTGGAAAGCTTCAACTAGGCTCGAGGAGGCCAGTGGGATTTGTTTGCCCCGATCTGAGGCTCCCGATCCTCTACAGGATGACCGAGCGAGATATTTTGCTTCTTTCTATTACGATAATGTTACCAGAACGAACTCCGATGCAGCGCACTTAGTCAAGATATCCTCAAAGATCTTGTTCGCAGCTCCCGTTCCTGGAAAGGACTCGACGCGCGTCATCGGCGCCATATCGTCGCCTCTTGTCGCACATGTACGTCGTGAGGGTGTGACAAGAAGTCGCAGGTGCGTTATATAAGCGCGTCTGGAAGCTATGAAGAAGGTAGGTGGGTAGATAGGTATCTAAGAAGGCAAAAGAGATGACATTGGGAGTGGCTTGGCCTCCTTTTTCACCACTACGGAATCATCAAGCATTTTCTCAACGGGGAATCCAACTCCAGAAACGTGTCACCAGCTTCTATAAACCTACCTCCTGAGGACCGCATACGCCAACTCTCTTCGCCCAAGATGCACCCAAACCTAAAAACCACCCTCCTAGTCCTCGCCACAGCCCTCACCCTCACCCCGCCAGCCAGCGGCATGATCTGGGCGCGGTTCTGCGACGACGAGCAGTGCACGCAGAACTGCGGGCAGTCCGTCAGCGTGGACAACCCGGGGTGCCTGGGGCGCGAGTGGGGGCGCAGGAGCGTCGCGCTGCACGGCGAGGACTTCATCGGCGCGTACCTGGTGCACTCGCCCGACGAGGGCTGCGGGTGCCAGAACGACTGCACCGCCGTCGCCGGCATGGGCACGCCGACGTGCGTCGACATCTCCCAGAAGGCCGCCGCGCGCTCGTACCGCTTCCAGCTCACCACCTGCAAGGAGATCGAGGGCGGGTCCGGGATTGGGAATAACTGCCCCGGAGAGGAGGGATTCGTCGGTTTAGGAGGTAGTACCTAGGTAGGTAGACAGCTAGCTGGTCTTGTGGATGAGGTCTTGTGGAAAATACCTTACGTAGGTACCTAGATAGGTACCTGCCTGGACTTGCCGACCTGTCTGGATTAGGTATTCGGTTAGGCTTCTCGGTGAGAGGAGGACGGACGGACGAACGCCAATATACTACGTGGAGACGCGTTATGTTGGGTTGTTTGCGTTGCACGGTAGTCGGCCGAGTGACTTTTTCTGTGGAATACTGCTAGGTATGTTGGCAATGTCTTACACAGATTCACCTGCCAGGAAGAATACCGGCGTTGGAGATGACGAAGGTTACACGGGGAGACAAGTACGACGGCGGAGATCATCTTTATATTTTGTTATGTCTCGGGGCTTGTGCGTCGTTAAGCTAGCGTTGCGAGAATACTAAAACATAAGACGAGTTTTACCAATACCCCTTTGCTGACCGCTGGTGCTGCCGCTGCTGTTTGGACTGGTGTTGTCGAAGGCATACTTGATGTGCTGGAAGAGCTTGTAGGAGTAACTGTTGAGCTCGATGTCGAGCTCAAGCTTTCCACAGCGGATGACGAGGTACTACCAGAAGAGATTGTAACAAGAGGCGCGGAAGTTATTCCTGTGGTCACAGATTCCATCGTCACCGTGCTAGTTACACTCGAAGAAGTTTCCGAGACCGTATGAGCTGTCCTCGTTACAGTTGCCTCTGAGCTTGTACCAGTCGACGCATCATCCGAAGTACCCTCATCATCTCCATCCAATCCATCACACATAAAAGCCATGCCTTTGAAACCACCAGGTACAACGCACGGATGACTTGCCTCCTCGTCGGCGAGAGACGTTGGCCTATTTACCGCGATCAAGGCATCACAAGTTGAGTCGCCAAAGATAGCAAGCCAGGGCCTGTCGCCATTGTCACACCACGGCCTCTCATTCAAGATGTAAGACCCAAAGGTCTCCAGAAACGGCGTGGCGGCGTTTTCTTTGCCGCAGGTGTCGATGCCGAGGATGAAGGAGTTGACATAGACCGGTTCTTGGCAATTGGTGTCGGAAAACAGCGTGATGTTGCCGGTTTTGGAAAGCGTTGCTGCGGCGGGTTGGCTGAGCCAAAGAGTGAATATGAAGGTAATTGGGTTGATGGGCTTCATGATGGCTTTAAGCTTCCGCGGGTGGATGACAGTTAGGCTTGGGCGGTAAGTATATGGAATATATTGTCGTAAGTTAAAGAGTCTGCTTGCTTTATATAGAAAAGGTATCGTGAGATTCGGAAATTAAACGCTGAGAGCGGTTAGGGGTGGACTCGGCGCGAACGCGAAGCTATATTTGGCTAGCTTGCTCTGTATGTCATCGTAAATCTGGGTATGATAAATCTGGGTGTAATAAATCAGGATAAAATGTGAGTATCGTATGTAAATCGGTTAAGCAGAGTTCAGCTCGACCGGTCAAGTCATTTATACCTGGAAATGAAGAGTGTCATAGCAAGTTAGTTGTAGTGATAATAGCGGGCTTAGGGTGTCTGTCGTACATACAGCCTGCCCAAGTACTTTTCAGTCTATGACATGATAAGCACCGTGCCTTGTTGAATACCATCTATTATCAACCAGGCTATCAACCTGCTCCAACTCATCTATATAGGTGCATCCTCACTAGCTATAAAGCCCTATCCGGGCAAGCAAAATGCAAGGTATACACGCCCAATAGCACGGAAACGTACGTGCTTTGGTACATTACTGTACACCGAGACATGTCCTAGAGCTACAAATCTAGAACCCAAGATTTGGGGCCATACCTTGGCCCCTTGCATGCTAGACCCAAAATGCCTGGCATCCAGGCAACATGTACCAAGGAAATAGACCCCCAACGCCGAACATGCAGATCACGACGGTTCATCCGTCCGTATTACCGCATCCATGCCCACGTGTCATAGTGTTGACTCCGCCTGACGAAGCCGATTCCCGGTGTTCGGGTGTCCGTCATTACTCCTGTTTCTCTTTAGCGCTCCCGACAAATCGCTCTTTCATGGATAATCGCTTTCCGCCTAGAGCCTTGAACTTGTCGATTAGGGTCTTCCTCGAGTCCAATTCTGCGATCTCGTCACTTCCTCCAACACTTTTGCCATTGATCATAATATTTGGAACCGTTTTACGTCCCGTCATAGTAGCCAGCTTCGCTTGTAGCTCTTTGCCCATGGGATGCTCGTCAAGCTCGACGACGTAGGGGGCGGGGTCGATCGAATATTTATCGAGAAGGATACCTTTTGCGCGTTTCGAAAAGGGACAGAAAGTTTTGGAGAAGATGACAACTGATCACGAGTTAGCAATGATGTAGGAATAGTAGATGATATGATATCATACCTGGTGACTTTTTGAGCAGGTCGCTGAGGGTCACGTCAACTTCGCGATCCCCCGAGTCTTCCTCGTCCTGCTCCGTCACTTGAGCACCAGCACCTTTCTTTTGCCCCCCAGCAGAACTTCCAACACCCACGACCTCACTTGGGGGATCTGGCTTTAGGGGTGCTTTGGCGTTGGCTAGATCTTTCGCCTTCTGCTCGGCGGCCTTCAGTCGGTCGGACATCTCCTTTGCTAATTGCTCATCGTCCTCGTCGACCGATCCATCTCCGTCCTTATCTTTTACAGTTGTGTCGACAGTTGTGCCCTTGCCGCTCATTACCACCTGCCCGCTGCCTTGTTTTTGTCCCAGACCATTCATGGTCTTGCCAAAGAAATCTTGCACCGTTCGGTTGTCATGAGGAATGGTCGATCGCATTTGAGATGTGAAAAATAGGGTGGTGATGACGGCGGCTAATACCACCATCATCAGGAGGCGTACTCTCCTAGCCGAAGGCATGATGAATAGATGTAGGATCGACTTGACGAACGAACGGGCGCAAGGTCTCTACTTAATAATTACGCATACGTTGGGAAGTTTAAATGTAACGAAACAGCCAGATGGACTCGACTGATCCAATTGGTGATTATCTGCGAAGCGGCTATCTGATCGCCGGCGCGAACATGCCTTTGTATTTTGTGGGAGATGTCGACGGCAACAATTGGATTAGAAATCCCAATGCGGGTTTCGGCTCGTACTATGTGGTTCAGGATGGAATAAAGAACGGCTAGGATTTGCGCGTCGAGGATAGGTTCGAAACCAACTTGGAGCTCAAGGAACAGGGGGTCTTTGAGGATAGACAGGGCTGAGATGGCGATCTGGCAAAGACTAGACGCGAGAATGGATCGAGGCGGCTAAATGCGACCTTGAGCGCATACACGCATACAGTACATACACTAGGTAGTTACACAGATCGAACCAAGTTAAGGAGGTAAAAAGCAAAGGAAGTGAGTGAGTAACTAAAGCAGTAATTGATTTGATAGATGGACCAATGAATGGCTTGTAGAATTTAGAAGCGAAGAAAAAGGCTAGTTGAGCTGAATTGGATTTCTAAGGTGGAGGTAGTTGAAACATGGAAAAATGGTGATAATGACGGAGATGGTTTCGATTTTTGGTTCGGGCAAGCTTTAACATGCAGGCGGGAGCGGGTCCTGTCTCTATCGTATTAACCCTTGTATTTTCCACTATAGAATGTCGCACAAGCACCAAGCTGCCCTGTGCTCTCACCGGCCCATCTAAGCCTAGGCCCCGCAGTTCTGGTTAGATCGGCATTTTTCTTGGTAAAGATTATTTGGAAAAGAAAAATTGTATTCATTTGCCCAAGTGGGACTAGTCGCACCAATAGGGTCTCAGCTAGTTACCATTTCAAGTCTAGCACATCTGCAATGAGAAAGGGGATCGTGGTCTAGTCCTGGCTTTCTAAGCCTTCCGGCACATCAGCCGCGATATTGCGAGATCTGGGGTAACTTTTTCCCCTTGGCCAAAATGCATTCCTCTTTGGGAGTTGCATATGACCTAGGTTTCGTTGCATTGAATAATTTCAATTTGATAAAGTCTCGAGTTCACCGTGATCATGCGGTACGCCGCATTGGCTCCCGCATCTCGGGAAGAGGAAGATTGGTACGACGTCGAACATGCGACAAAAAACGGACAATACAATAATAAGGCTGTCTACGGCTACGCGCAGTCGCGAATTTTATAGTCTTGTATGACGTTCCTAGGATTATTTCTTGAATATCTATTTCTCAGACAGCTACCAATATGTTCATCGTCGCGAACCGTGGTTATGAGCGGAGAAATATGCCAGTAATTGCCGGAGATCTTACTATTAGTCTATTGCATCCGAGGCTGAAAAGTTGGAATAAACGGGAACATTTACATTCAATTTCAATACATCGGTATTTTGTGAGTTCATGAAGGGGTTTAGGTACATGTAGGTAAGTTTGATAATTCCCAAATCGATAAATCATTATTAATCCCGACTTCAGATATGAGGATCCCCAGCCCCCCTATCTCCATGCATCACCGGATCTGAGCTTCACAGATTCTAGTAATTGCTTCCATTCGTCTCATTTTCATAGATGTATGTAACTTCCATACTCGACTTTACAAATCGAAGGTTTGAAATGTTAGATTTACGATACTTGTTGAGCTACGTTTCACCAAAAAGGGCTCGTCCGCTTGACGGCACCTAATCCTACCTAGTACCCCCCTTTTTAGCAAAACTTTAAAACTTGGTAACTATTACAATTGCTTAGTCTTCGTGACTCGAAATAGTAACAACATCTTATTCTTTTACAATGATATTCTACAATATTATTCCACAATGACATACCTGTAGCTTCCCGTCATGATCAGATTCTTGTCTGCTGACTACACAAGCCAGTGCACAGATCGACGGTGGATATTGGATGGATGTGGATGACTAATAAAACTGCAAGCAGTTATCACCACCTTTCTCGACTTCGTTGAATCACACTTTCTCTCTGAAATGTTCATTTACACGCAACAATGAGGACAATGTCGGCAACAATCCTGTTCAGCAACAACTGACCTTGATGGCACTTGCGTCAATTGAATTCAAAGGAACACTAAATGGTGGGTGTATCTTGCCATCAAGGTCCGCACCGTACCTTTGATCGGATGAGACTTACTCATATACGCATCTCGCATACGCACATATATTCATCTACTTCTCCGCACATGGTCTTCGAACCATACAAACCATATCATCAATACACATTCGACAAAGGACAGTAGAAATAGATTAGTACAACTATTAGTTTGCCTGTCTGTCAGTGCCAACCAGTCCCGCTTGTTAGGACACCACCACATATATATTAGAAATACTTCGTTCGAACCATCAGTCTTTTTACTTCTTACTCTGCAGCTTGAGGCACTCCGGCTTCTAATCATCTCCTAATTTAATTCTTCCAAAACGCTTCATCACCATCCAATTGACCAATCTCGGGGTCTGCGACACTCATTCTTCATCCGAACCATCGGAAGTCTCGAGGCGATCGCGACTCAATCGCGAACATCTCTCCAGCATGGACGCCCTATCCAAGCAACCCAAGATTCCCGATGATTTAATCGTGTGCATCGCGGAGCGCGCCGATATCAAAACAATCTTCGCTTTGATGGCATCCAGCAAGGTTAGACGAAACCCGATTCTTTTCACTCTTCTATGTTGGTCGCAATAAACTAACCAAATCCTCAATGCAGCGTACTTATGGAGTCATCAAAAAGCTTGAGCGCTCCATCTGTATCACCAACCAGCGTCGTTTTATGTTTCCGCCTCGCGGAAATATATTCTCGTCGGAGATCTGCCTACGACGCCGCATCAAGAATGGCACGTTCGCGATGGTGAAGGAGATGGAGATGCGCGAGGAAAGAATCGCCCAAGTTCTCAAATCTTCCTTCATGCAGCAAGCGCTCAACGCGCCCCCTGGTGGTGTTAAACTCACATCAGACGAGGAACAGGAGCGTCTCCTTGCTCTCTTGGCGCGAGCTATGGCACAGTGCGACGAGATCGCAGACATAGGAGCCAATGAACCGTGCGCGCAAATCAGCCCCCAGTGGTACTCCAAGCTCGTCAACAGAGGTTTCAACCGTCTTGATCTTCCATTGGATGATCGACTTAATGACCCGTACACCAATTACCTTGCGCGTCCGACGCAGCGCGAATACATTAAGAGCCTTTCGCTCGAGGACGCCGTCATGCTCTCGTACCTTATTAACGTTATGGGCGTGGGTTACTACTTGTGGAGCATCGACACCCTCGATTCCGACACCAGCTTTCCTGAACGGATTACCTCATTTAAGGAGTGTGTGTTACGTCATGGGTCGTGGTTCGCCTGGGCGCATGTCTGCGGCAACACGGGATGGCGCTCCATGGCTGTTCGAATCGCGGACCTCGGGTTTGGTGAGCTTCTTAGATTCGAGCTCGGCGAGTACGAAGTCCCGCGCAGCCTCCAGTCGGTGCTCCTCGAACGGCTTGACCGGCTCACTTCTTCCCCCCACGAGCCCATCTCGCTCTACCAGGCAGTCACGGGCCTAACCAAGGGCCAGAAGTTGCGCCTGAACGAAGAAGTGAAGAACGTCGAGGTAGTCCAAGTTCAAGCTGAAGCCGAGATCGAGGTCGCTTCCGGAACTGAGAGCAGTGTCGAAGACACAACCTCGGAAGACGAAGAGAGCCCCGAAGCGAGTGTCGCGGATAGTTCTGACGACGCAGAATACTCCGAGGATTCTGAAGAGCAAGAGCAAGAGCTTTGAATATGAGGATGAGGCGACTGGAGGTTATGGGGAACATGGGGGTGAACCCCCATCTAAGCATTTGAGAATAGGAGTTGTATGGACTGTATAGGTGCATGAGTTGGGGGAGTGGGGCGATTAAACTCGGTCTTTCCTTGCGGCTCTGTTGATACCAAGATGGTTCTGTTGATATTTTCTTCTTCTTTCCTCTCAGCATTAGTCCCATAGAGTTAATGATTTTACTACACTAACCATTCGTACCTCTGAGTATGGTATACCTTATGTATCTCCCTACCCATTTCCAGTGTTTCTTCTTCGACGAACCATCCTCTTAAGATACAGGTGAGAAACGGTGATATTAAGTAAAACTTGATTGGGCCATAGATGCGATGCCTACCGTAATAGTAAATCTTTGAGGTTATATTGAATTTCGATTAGTTGACTCTCCACTATGCCACACAGGCACAGGGGTTACACTAAGACGATACCTAAAGGTGCTTTCCCTAAAGCACAAGAGCCGCGCCTCCAACCCGTTCTTCAGAGCACGTAAGCCAGCTACACGTGAAAACTCCTTAAGCAACATTACAATCAGCTCTTATCTTTAAAAATAAGTACGCTCATCCTCGTCTATGTCTGTAAGGCCGAAAGCCCTGCTACGACCCTGTGGGGCGATAAACCCAGAGCGACCAATGCTGTCTAGGGATTGGAGTCACTTTATTCGTTGGATCTCCTAGAGCTCAGTCAGTCCATCGCGTCTATCATCATCTACGACGCAAATGGAAATGAGATAGCCTTACCGTGGTCAACATGTCCAATCTCTACCATGCATACTCCTAGAATTCAGTTAGTTTATAATGCATATCATTGCGGTGGATCTAAGTACGGGGAGCATACTTACTTCTGTCGATCTTTGAATCTCTTCATACCATGAGCTCAACATCGAGGCCAGCGGACGTATCTCGTTCAGATGTCATTCTTGGAGGATTTGTCTCTCAGCGAGCAAAGGAAAGGAAAGGAAAGGAAAGGAAAGGAAAGGAAAGGAAAGGAAAGGAAAGGAAAGGAAAGGAAAGGAAAGGAAAGGAAAGGAAAGGAAAAGGGACGAAACGAAATAAAATTGAATTGAATAATCAAACTTCTATAGGAAGTTAAATCTTCGCGCGAAGGCATAACGTGCAAAAAGAAGGGAAAGAGAGAGTAGACAGGAGACGGCACCTAATACCTAGGTACCTAGGTAGGTGGGTTTCTATGGATATTACCTACCTCTATGTGCATCCATAAACTAGGACAATAAGGCATCCGTATAGGAATTAGGTTTCCAGGCGATATTGAAGCTTGAAGGTATGGATCTACCTTAGGTATAGGTATCTATAAGCAAAATGCACTGGTTTTGAAACGCAATTGTTAGTCAAGGAAAAACCGTAAAGTTCCGTTCCTCTAGTCACCTATACTAGTTGAATCAGTACTAATGAAATATATAGACCGCTACTTGAATTGCGTAATTCGAGTATTTTTACAAGTTTATGACTGAGTTTTACACGACAGAATCAATTACAAAGGCTCGATTGATGTTCGTTCGGCCTACCCACCACAGATATAGCTGCGCCGATGCCGATGCTAAGCACTAGATATGGAGACTCAAAGCAGACAATTAATGAGCTGAGAGAGCTAAGATAGAAAGCGGAAGCCTGAAGCGAAAAACTTGAACCTATTAGATTAGTCTTATTAATAGTCAACCCCCAATATCCCCTGGTCCCAGTTTTTGCGGCTTCTACCGATGGTGAACCAGGGTTTCTCACATGGCTTTGAGTCACTTCGGGGGCCCTTAGGATGTGAGGCATAGGGCGCCGTAAGCACCCCGTAAGACTTCCCCTCACCAAATGAATGCGCCATCGTATATACGACCCCAGCGCTATGGGACGCGTCTATCTCGTCTTGGCATCGTCAGGCAGTCATAGATCGAATCCGATCTCGCAGGACGTGACAGACAAGGGTTAGCAATTTCTTGCATCTGACAACCTTTCAATTGGTAATACTAGGAGTATGGTATAATTCTCCAAACAAGGATTCAACAAGTCGGCATACAGAGAATTCGCTGCCTTGTTGACAACATGTAAGCTTACCTACGTGTGCCGACAGTTCAATAATAATTTCTCAGTGAAGTCGTAGGCGTGCAAGGCAGTTATTTTATGCAGTCATGGTGTTACGAAGCAGTGCTGCGCAAGCAGCTAGGCTTCGAAATTGTTGTTTCTACATTTTCTATCCTGTGAATCACTCTTGCAAGGCGCCTTTATCCCTGCCAAGAGTCATAGATGGTCTCTCTTTACCACCCAAATAGGGAAGGCTTAGACGCATAGCCCTTTGATGGTATACCACCTAGCTTGGAGCCTTGTATCAGCCCCGATGGTGCCCCTGATTTTAATCCTGATCCCATCAGCGTCGGTGGATTGTTACTCATGTCGAGTTTATATAAAAAAGATGTCTTCTCTCGGGGTTGAATTGATAATTAATAGTCACAAGCATCATCAGTATCATATCCAGTACTTCCAGTACATACCTTTGACCAGTTTCAAAAAACTCTCCAGCTATTCTGTCAACTATATCTCCACAAGTCAGAACAGTTCCTAGCAACGCAAAAATGTGTCAAGACTGCGTCCGTAAGACCTCAGCGGCGGTCTCGATGTCCCTAGCGATGACCAACCCAGTGCTCGTCTGGCCCTACCACCAAGAACAAAAACACCGAGCGGCTTCTCAATGCCAATCATCAGGATCACAATCGCAATCTCAATCCCAAATACAACAGCAACCGCAATTGCAGCCCGAATCTCACATCAAGCCTTCATCTGCTTCCACCTACTCAGAATCTACCACGTATTCCTACGATAAAGAGAAGAGTCCAAGCTCTCCTAAACAAAAGCGATCTATGAAGCAACGAATTAAGGATACCTTCAAGGAGATGGGTGGCTCGCCTACGTCGAAGTCGGATCGAGAAAGTGATTTGAAGACGAAAGATGATACAGAGGAACATGGTCCGGTGGGGTCGAGTTCTCATAGCAGGGCTTGAAATAGGGGAGGGCTACGTTACACGATATATGTTTCACGAGATTCCATAGCCGGCAAGGCAATGCATTATTGGATTGTTAATGGTTCTTTAAATGATAATTCTATTTTAATTCGCAGTCATCAATTTCTATTTCAACTGTATCATGATATACTGGTATCATTCTTACCATTTCCACACTGTCTCCAGAGTCCAGACATGGGGTTAGTATAGACATAACTCCTTATTCATGTTTGGACTCGCTTTTCCTTCGTGGTAAAGTCTTTAATTAGTATTCTTAGCCATTCTTTCGCAATGTTGTCACGTATCTTTGTTGTCACACTTGAAGATCTGTGTTCCTTCTTTTCCTTTTTTCTTCTTCGCACGTAGCTATCTAGCTGATCTAGCGGTACCCAGACACATCTGGTCGACCGGATTTCAGTGTAAGTGGCCGGTAATGGAACCCACAGAGGGAATTGTACTTAGAGATCGTAAAGTATCCTCTACGCTTGATGATGGACAGAAAGTGACAATAAGCCTTAAGTATCTGCAAACGAAGCCTGAAACTCGCGCTGACCTAACCAGAGATGATGGCATAAGATTCCTCATCGATCATGAGAACCGACGTAGCTAAGCGATAGCTCAATTGTCACGCGAAATTGTGGTGTAATCTAAGGAGAATCGCCATTGTATAAGCGAGAAAGCTTACATAAGCAGTGGTATACTCCGCGACATCAATATTATCAAACAAAAAAAGTAAGTCTATATAGCTCAGGACATCAATAACGTCGCTTGGTAGGCGTATATGATAATCGCGGAACGGGTTTTAGGTAGACAGATATCTAGAAATGTATTTTTTGAATATTGTATGAACACGACGTCGAATGCATTACATTTATTTGCATTAAGGTCTAATATTCATATAACAATTGTAAACATCAGCGGGGGGAACTGTTTTTGGGACTAGAGTGCAGGCGACTAATGTCAGTCTCTACCAATTTATTAGCTATGCGGATACCTGAGGGGAGAAATTATGGTCGTCTGATATTGTGATAGAATTTTGAAATGACCATAGCCTGGTAAGAAACGTTAACGCGGTCAGCTATCAATCTATGTTAGCGGTATGTATGATTGCGCCGGCCGTGGATGCAAGAACAAAGAAGACTTGTGCATGCAGCAATTAACCCAATCAATTACATAAAGTTCATCTCTACACATCGTTAGAAAAATAGAAAGAATGCACAGGTGCAAGTTCGCTAAAAAACAAAAAATGAATTCCCTCGGGCCGGAATCGAACCAGCGACATTTCGGTATACAATTGTGACAATTACAGCCGAACGCCATAACCAACTAGACCACCAAGGGGGTGATTTTGGTCTCGCCTTACTCTTCAGAGGAAGTGGTCTCCCTGCGAGGGGTAGTAGTTGCTAAATAATCCTGCAGTAGTAGCTTATATACTCTTTCCTATAATGCAATTCAAACCCCACCTTTGCCCCGCAGTGTTCACTTAGTCGCCTTTTCCTTCCGCCGATAATGTTACCAAATGGCAAATGCTCTAGTTTTAATCATGACAATTATTCTAATTCTTTCGCATATGACTGCTTTATTCATTCGTTCCATACAAGAGTTTGAAATTGTCTCTGTGAGGCAATAATCATATATACCATTCACTCAACACTATACAACCCATCTCTCATGATGAGGAAACGAGGGAATTAACATAGACCTCAATGTTCGCGTATCCATCACTACCAATCTTCATCGCGTCGCTCGCATCATTCGAATCCAATCCGTTTTTATCTTCCCACGCATCCGGAATACCATCGCCATCTGTGTCCTTTGCTGCGCTTCCTCCAGAGCCGCCTAGGGAACTCGAGTCCTCGGCGCTAATCAGCTTCCCCTTTGTCCCATAGCTCTGCACCTCTGCCACGAGTCCCGCGTCGACCGAGTCGCGTACCGGGAAATTGGCGCCTACATTGCTCAGGACATATGTCACAGCATCGGGCGCTGCCAACAAGTTCTCCGGCTTCGGATAATCGAATTGTGTCGTTTGGATGTCCATGTCGCTATAACATGAAGTCTCCACGCAAAGGGGAGAGCCGTTTAGTTTGCCGTCCTTGTCGCTGTCATAGTAGTTCTCAGACACATCTGACAACATCAGTCTCGGTTTCACCGCGAAACGTATTCGATCAAATACTTACAGCCGTGGAAATTGGCATTTCCTCGCGTGAACGCAGATACACTTGTATCCGGTCCCGAGATGAAATAATTGTTGACAATGTTCGCGTAGCTCTGGCCTTCGCTATCACCAGCGATGTAGCCGCCACCACCTCCCCAGTTATAGACGATCTTGCGAAGAATTAGTGCCCAGTACGCCAGATATGAACAAATCACGGTAGAGACTTACATTATTCTGGAAATCATTCATCCCCTTGACCTTGGGATTTCTCGTCTTGTTATCGATGTACAAGTTCCTGAAGAGACTGATCCCATAGTCTGATTGCATCAATCCTCCGCAAGAGTGCGTCTGCAAGCCTTGACCAATTATGGTATTTTGCACCGTCACATTGTGCACCTCGCCGTTGATGGAGAATGTTTCGTCCCGACCCCAGCTCACCGACACATGATCAAAGATCATGTTGCTACCGTCAGCAATAGTTATTCCATCTAACGATGGATTTCAGTGAGTTGCTACTATGATACAGCTGTGAGAGCATGTTTAGGTACCTTTGCCCGAGTCGCCGCCTTTTCCCATACGGAACTTGATGTAGCGCACGATAGCGTCGTTGGCATTGGAAAACGACAGACCATTGCCATATACCGTAATTCCCTTGGCCGAGCATTAGCGACCAGATCGATTGAAGGAGGAGTCGATCAAGGATACTCACATCGCCCGGAGCTGTCTGGCCAGCAATGTAGATATTCTTGGACACAGCAATTCTCGTATCGATGTTTATGGTGCCACCAACATCAAAGACGACAATACGATTTGCCTTTGACACCGCGTCGCGAAATGATCCCGTTCCAGAGTCGCTATCTGAATTTTAGTAGACGAATCGATTGCGTCACAGAAGGACACACTCACTCCAAGTTCGTCACATGGTAGACCGACCCCGTCCTACCACCAACAGCATTTCGCCCAAATCCTTCAGCCCCGGGAAACGCAAGGAGCGCCGAAACGCTCGTAATGAGCGTTGCTGCGTACACTGCAGCAAGTGACTTAAGAATACCCATGGTCGCGAATGACCTATGATGGTGATAGACTAACGAAGAAAACGCACGAGGACATCGCAAGAATTGTAACAAAAAAAGAAAACCGCCCACTTAACCCGAAACCGAGCAGTCTCTTCTTCGCTCGTAATTTTCCCGGTTCTTCGTTCAGGGGCACGGCGGAGACTGGCACGCTGCCATGGAACGTTGGGGCCTGTAAATGCCGATGTTGGGATTGGCCGGACGGAAGTCAGGGGTCCGGTGCAGCCTAAACTTGCAGCTACATACACGAGATTGAACGAACGGTTGAAACATCGCTTAGTTGGCGGGTTCTGAAGCTATAATGCTTGGTTTAATATATCCCAAACTTACGGAGTTTATACACCAATCGAACTATCTTTTTCAGGAACATGCCATTCGCCGCACTTATTTGTCTGTTGAACCACACGTAGGAATCGTCCTAAGGGCCATCAAGTCGTCAAGTCTAAGGAGGTACTAGCTGCTTCATGCCTCAGCACTTATTGCCCGGGGATAGTGTCGATGGACTTCCGGATGTGCAATTTTCATATTTAAACCATCGCAATCGTCAAAAATGTTTCATCTTTCATCGGGTGGACCTTGCCGTCAGGCACGATTCTAATTCGAAAAATCTAGACATTGACGATGGATATGCAGTAGGTGTAGAGCATGCCGAGCAATGAAACTTCATCACCCAGATCAATCTTCAAATGTCGATGTCGATTACATTCTTGAGGAGTTTCACAAATACAAAGAAGCTAAAAGTCTCATCTGATAGAATTGTAATTAATCTCTACTAACTCATCATTTCTATTACATGCTAAACGTATACAGGATGCTTTACCATTAACGGGTATCTATCATTAACCAACCAAAAAGAGGAACCAAAAAAATTCGTCAGACGCATCCAGATCATCTACCCTGGGATATCGAATCGAACAGAATCGAAACTAGCTGCGTAAATGCCAACATCACAACTCCCAACAAAAACAAAATAAAAAGAGAATTAGGTAAGGCAATGCCTCGTAAACCATCGTTCTTCACATCTCGTCTTCGAAGAACTTGATCAGTGTCCTGGCACCCGAAACACCAAGACCCAAGAAGGGATAGCAGATATAAGCAGGATCATGCTTGACGCCGAACTTCTCTCGGAACTCGCTCTTGGCCACGAGCTTTAGCTGGTTTGCGACCGTCTTGTACGTGCGGCTGAGGAGCTTGGCCTTGATGCCGTTGAGGTTGCTGCCGATCATCAACTCGCCCATAGCGCCGGCGCCGAACGTCACGCTCTCGACGCCCGAGGCCACTAGGCTCTGGATGGAGCGCGAGATTAAGGCCTCGATGCTGCCAGATGGAGAGCCTGGAAAGTCGAGGGCGAACTTGATCTGGTAGCCGTGCTCGGGCGATAGACGGTGGAGGATGACGAGGCCTACGATCTCGCCGGTCTTGTCCTCCGCCCATAGATACCGTCGGTGGGGCATGGATATCCATGGCTGCACCTCGGTGATGTGCACTTGCTTGCGACCCTTGCGACTTTCCTTCCAGTCGGCGATGCGCTTGTCGCACTTTTCTCTTACTTCATCAGGGACTGGTTGGCCGAGGGCTGTTTCGTGAATCTTGATATCGGCGTTCTTAGCTTGGCGCTCTTTCTTGACTGTCCGACCAGCATTTTCCACATCCACACGCTCCTCAGCAACGCATGTCAGGGTTCGCCATCCGAGTTTCGAACCGAGGATCTCTTCGACCTGCGCAGAGACCAGGATCCAGATGGGCCGGAGATCTTCGTTATTCTTCAAATGCTTGAGGAAGGAGCTGATGACTATGGGGTATTGGCGTGCATCACATAGCGGGTTGCCCATGATCATCGCATATCCGTTTTCCTCGGCATATCCAACGGCGGCACCAGTCTCTGTATCTCGCCAGACCTTGTACCGTTCGTCGAGCCATGACGTGTTTGTCGCATCACCATAGTTGACGATGAGCTTGTCCAATTCAGGGAGATGGACGTGATCATGGTCTCCCTCGAAAGCATAGCGGATGGTATCGGCCTCGGGGAATGGAACCTTGCCATTCGGGTCGTGCTTCTTCGCGGGTAGAGATTTCGGGTCTCGCGGGAATAGGGTGGCGTTGCGGACATCGCCGAGGTTAAGTAATAAGAACAGTACGCGTTCGAGACCGATACCGCATCCAGCATGGGGAGGTGCACCCCATTGAAAAGCTTGCATGTACTCTTCCATCCCGTCCGGATCTACTCCTGCTTTCTTCATTCTCTCAACTAGTAATCGCGGGTTATTGATTCGCTGCCCTCCCGTAGTGATCTCCTGACCACGGAGGAAGATATCGAAGGAGTTGGTGACGGTCTCATCGTTGGGATCTAGGTGTGTGTAGAAAGGCCGCGCCGATGCCGGGAATTTGTCGAGAATATAGTAGTCAGTTCCATACTTCTCTTTGACCAGCTGACCGAGTCGGATTTCTGCTCGGGTGCCAAGATCCTCAACGTCTGAAGCTGGCTTGCCGTCATCGTCGAGCCAGCCGGACGAGTTCAACAACTGAATACCCTCCTTGAAAGTCAGACGGGGCGTTTTCTCTATCCAGACCATATCCTCATGGGGAAATTTCGTCTTGACATTATCCAACTCCCTACGGTATCGTGCATAGATACCCTTGAATATGGCCTTTAGCATCTCATCGATAACGTCCATAGCTTCATGGTAGTCTTTCTGGATGGCCATCTCTAGATCCAGACCGGTGTATTCTGTGAGATGCCGGTGGGTGTTGCTGTCTTCAGCCCTAAAAACAGGACCAATTTCGAAAACACGTCCAAAATCAGAAGAGATAGCTGATTGTTTAGCCAATTGGGGACTCTGTGCCAAGAAAGCAGTCCTGCCGAAGTAATTAACTCTGAAGACTTCTGCACCTGACTCGGTTGCTGCTGGCTGTAGCTTGGGGGTCTGGATTTCGATGAACCCTTGCTCTTCTAACGTAGAACGGAAAATGTTGCAAATTCCCGAGCGGATTCGGAAAACGCTCTGCATAACAGGAGTTCGGAGGAAGATTAGTCGGTTTGCAACGCGAACTCGGTTGGAGGCTACCAGTTGATTCTCGTGGGTCTCTTCGTTCTCCTCCACTTGCTCCATGCCGTAAACATCAATGGGTAATGGTTCTTCCACAGGAACCAAAACATGCATGCTATCGATGAGGATTTCGAGATTGTGGACACTGCACGCCTTGATGGCCTCGGGTGGTTGGCGCACAGTACCCGTGATGTGAACCACCGACTCGGCGTTCAAGTGTTCGGCCCATCGTACAAAGTTTTCGGATACCACTCCTTCTCGAACTTGCAGGACACCTTGCACGGTATCAACCTGTTGACGGAGTAGGATGAAGGCCAATTTCGCACTTACTGACCGAACATGGTGAAGTCGCGCATTGAAGCTGATAGTATCTCCAATCATATCAGGGGTAAGATGTTCCAGAAGGAAAGAGGATGGCATGCCATCTGCTTCGGCGAGTGTACCATAGCTGTCTCGTAGCTCTGGGGGCTCAGAGGACAATGCAGCTTGCTCTTCCTCTTTGCGCTTCTGCTGTAATGATTTTCGCTCCTCCTTGTGCAACTCCTTCTTGGCTCGTTTCTCGTATATCGCTTTCAAATGCTTCTTGTCTGTTTCTTCGTCTAATTTTTCTGTATCACCCAAGTGGATTTTGGTGATGTGGTTCTTCGCAGTTGTATGGCCGACAATTCGGTTGAGAAGGAGTAAAGGTTTCTTCAGCCTTATTGAAGGCATTGTGTCGGGTCGGTGGTAAATCTATTCGTGTGTGTGTGTATACTCGTGTTTCTATCAATTCTACTTAACAGAGCGAGGGGACGGGTCTGCGTTGATTTGCCCAGTGTTGGACGTGGTGTGCCGCTGGCCTACTTCTTACGGAGACTAGACGCTTGGCGATTCGAAAGATCGTTTTGAAGTTTGTAGAGAATAGGGGGGGTGAGTAAAAAGAACAACGTGGAAATACTTAAACTGCTCTTAAAAGAGCACTGGAAGTATCGGCAGGTTTATAAAAGAAAACTTGGCAAAAACCTGGCAACCCTGGCTAATAGATTTTAGGTTTATTGCCTCTTAGTTCCAATCGGCTTCCGGGAACTAGTAGATTCTTCTAGGTTTCACGCGCTTTTCATTCGGCTCATGGCTCCTGCAAATAGCGAGCACAAGCATGCGCATACCCTGTAATCACAGCGTATAATAGGTAAAAACCAGCCACTTAGCTCAGGTACCACGCATCCCGTGGATATAGCGGAGAGAAACTTTTCCCTTCTGAATAAATGATGGTTGTCTTTGCCGGGATTTCCCAGGCCCCTACCAGCCTTGCGAGTTATGTACATGCCTCTGTGCATTGATGACGAAATCACTTTTCGCGGTGTATCCACCCGGAGCAAATAGACCGCACCGGCACTCGTCGATGCAACCAATCCCGTTCTGAATTAACCTCCCAGTCTATCCTTATTTGGCAAATCCTCGATTTTGTACGTATTTTAGTGCAGGGGTTAGTGACAGCGAAGCGCCACAGATGACAGGTTGACTTTGCCTTCTGTGCTTTTCTATGGAACTTTGAGGTTCATGACATCATCACCACGAACATCCATATCCAACAATTCGATTCTGTCCCGACAGCTTTCTCTTACAAAATCGGCCTTTTAGCTTTTCATCTCCCATTAAAAATACATTAAAAATGGAATTGCCACAAATACACAGCCACATATTGATACCACGTTCTTGAACCTCGGAACACACACATGTCAGAACGCCACGATACCAGGATACGCAAAAAAGGTACTACTATGTAGTTACTTCCATTAGCAGATCTCAGCAAGTCTGGGGTAAGGCTTAGTCATCTGAAGCTCTACTAGCTTTATCCTCAGCCAGCCCCTGATTGATAAACGTCATATCGGTGGGGTGATCTGGAGAACTGTTCCAAGCTTGCGTGGTTTGCGCAATGCGCCCTGGCGCCTCTCCTGACATATCATCCCACGAAGCTTGTATGTAGGTCGTAAATGTTCCACCGTGAAAGACAATAAGGATTCCATCGTGAGTTGTACAACAAAGACGAGGGTTAATTTACTCAATCAATCTAACTTCTTAGAACCTATTTACCCCCCTCTACGCAACTTACATATGAGTATCATTTTCAGAAAGCTCTCGGGTTTCATCTCGCCGTAATCAACTTGACTAGCACGCCATTTCGGATTAATCCCAAGATGCAGACTGTCGAGGGAATTCCCGTTCCTACGAAGAGCAACCCCGAGAAATTAGCACCAGGGGAAGTGCCTCCCACCAAGAAACCGAAGAAGGCGAAGGATAAGACTGGTGCTCCCCCTTCTCGTTTCTCTTTGCGAATCACTGCTGGATGGTGGAGATCTCTACAGTGCATTGGCATGAGCCTACACTACCTCGCTCCCCCGCGCCCGCCAAATCCAGACTTTGCAAAGTCCATCCCCTCGACTTTGGCTACACTGAAAGGCCAAATCAATCTCCAATTCTATCTACCTGATGGCTACAACAAGGACACCAAGAGCAACAAGTGGCCCGTAGTCGTGAACTTTCACGGAGGCGGGTTTACGTTAGGTAATGCTTCCGATGATGCAAGGTTTGCGCGCTTCGTACTTGAGAAATGCCATGCCGTCTTCGTCTCGGTCGACTACCGATTGGCTCCCGAATATCCGTTTCCTACAGCTGTCGATGACGGAGCAGACGCAATACTATACATAATCCAACATGCGGAGGAGCTTCGGCTTGACAGCAGACGGATAGCAACGTCCGGGTTTTCTGCCGGCGGCAACGTTGCTCTTACGGCACCAATTCGATTATACGAGCATCGAAAGACGGCAGAGGTTCCGGACTATCATATCATTGCAATCGCAACTTGGTATCCGATTACAGACTATACACTCAGTCGCGCCGAGCGCCGGTCAGCAGCGCTCCGTCCCGAAGCCACCTTACCGCCGACCCTGACGAACCTTTTCGACGCCTCGTATCTATTCCCTCCCGAGCTCGACCTCGCCCACCCATGCCTGTCCCCCTCGAGAGCATCGGATGAAGTTCTCATCGAGAGCCTACCTCCGAATCTACTTTTCTACACATGTGAATGGGACATGTTACTACGTGAAGGCGAAGAGCTTGCGCAGCGATTGCAGAAACCTCCCATCTCGAAGAATGTGTACTATACGATGATACCCGGAGTGGCTCATGGCTGGGACAAAGGCCCAAATCCAATGAAGCCTCCTGAAAAGTCCGAGAAACTTTACGCTGAATGCTGCAAGAAACTCAAGGGAATTTTTGAGGAGGATCAGACGCATTCGATTCTTCGCCTTCCGATCAAGCTACCTCTAATCCTTCAACCTAAGCCGAAAGATGGGAGTAGCTCGGATTCAACAATTTCTCGTACATAGATGTAGACAAACTTGCATTATGAAAAATGTTGCAAGCACAGAATGTATTATTGAAGCTACGGCAGCCAAGAGTAGATACTACTAGAACAGATACCCTAATGTAATGAATGCATCATTTCTCCAAGTCTCAAGACGCATCAATATTATTCTCATCCGTGTGGTACCATGGCTCGATAGTCCCCAAATATAATTATAATTAATTGTAATATTTCCTAATTGTCAAAATCTTGTATGTAATAGTACCTAGTAATACATATTAGCTAGGTCCCTATAACATATTATCCGATGGTCATGGATTGGGGATTTTCTATGCACATAATCCACGAAGCAATGTAATGCCAGATTCAAATTCAAGATTTCTTCGTAAATGAACCAAAGTCATAGGGGTTCCGCTACGTCATCCCGTAGCTTTCTTGGTGGGACTGTGCCAAGAAATTGGGTTTCGCAAGTGCTAACGCTACGTATGCAGGTCGTACTATGTACATAGCAAACTCGATCTTTGCTTATTATGCATGTGTGCATGAACCTAATTCTTTCTCTACCCTTAAAATCATCTTTCAATATGTATCTTGACGGCTTTGAACTTTCACAAGAAGGAGTCACTGCACCAGAAAAACTTGCTAACCGAGCTTCTAAATGGCATATGTTATGTCATATGGTAAAGAAGACGATGATTAGCTAGCCTTGAGTTCTATTGCAATCCAACCGCACCCATCTCCAATTGCATATTACTACGGCATTCGCCAATCTAATGTCCGGTTAATACATATTATTCAAGTTCCCAGGAATTAAAAGCGGGACATTCGGAGTTTATCTCTAGGACGAAAAGCTCCTGGAGGGAATATCCCTGCATCGAGGCTCAGAATAGACAACGTCATAACCGCGCTCTGGGCTTTCGTCAGTCTTCGTGTCTTACTTTTGATCGATCGAAGAACAGTTTCATCGTCCATCCCCATCCAAAAAATAAGTCCATTCCGACGCCATACACTACACGACATATTTTTCCACCACCGCACAATGGGTCGGATCGTTTTCCACATATTCGGGAGTCTACTCACTGGCGAATGAACGAATCGTTGTGTCAATCTATCCGCGGAGACACAGCATATCATTGTAATTTTACTTGTCTTTCTTCTCTTCCCTTTTCTAAATCCGCATGTCCATGAATCGCGATATGGCGAACCATGATCTGGAAAATGGGCATACCGTTCTAGACCCGCCTCCAGCGATGTCTGGTGCGGACGAGCCTCCGGGCTCAACCGCATCTTCTACCACCCCGAGTAAGGACCCGAGCGAGGAGTTGCCTGGCCTACCGAGATTGAATTATAGGCTTTTGGATCACAAGAAGAAGCTGTTTCTAGTTGGAGGACTCTTACTTCTCGAGGGCAGCATATTGCCGCTTGTTTTATTTTATCCGCTGTGGTTTGACACGACCCTTAGACACGGCATCCGTAAGTATTCCATTCCAAGCCATCTTGCCCTCGAAAGGTCTATTTGGACATCACCATGTCATATTAATATTCATCGATCGTTGGCTTACATGATATATAGTTTTCGCAATTATCACCTCTTTCTTCGGCATTGTATCAGGTCTGGAGTTCGCCCATAGATCATGGCGACTAATCATGAAAGATGACCTTTACCGACCACTAGATGGCGGGCGCTGGCGCTTCGACTTCACACACATGACACTGTCTATTGGCTATACAGTCATGACAGGAATCCTCATCGGCGCATCCATCCCTCATGAACCGCTAGTTCGTCCTCTTGCGATGCCCCTACCCCTATTTTTCATCGAAGTGGGGTCCCTTGCCCTAACCACAGGCTTCATGGACGCGAAAAACATGCCCACGACCTGCAAGGTCAGCTCGACACCTAAAGGCGTCCCGATACCACCTGTGCTGTTGACGTTCATAGAAGACGTCGTTGCTGTTGATGGTGGTGCCGGAAAGACGTACAGACATAGAGTATTGGACAGATACAAGGTCAGCAAGGATTTCAGGGCGCTCATCAAAGGACTGAATTGGTTCTGGGGTGTTGGCTCCATACTTGTTGGTGCTGGCTCTTTAGCAGTCGTGTGGACTATACCACAAGAGATTGCCTACGGCATTGGTGAGCTACTTCAGATTTCAACTGTCCCTCGTCATCATGGTACTAACATAGTCGCATAGGCTGGGGTGCACCTCTAGCTTTCACTATCATTTGGACAATTATCACAGTATTGTGGACACGTACAAGTCTCAGAATGGAGAAGAAACGCTGGATGGCAAATTTGCGACGGAAAGAGTCGACAAGAAGATGAGAAAGCTACCGAGGAATAAAAGATACACGAATAGACTAGGGGGTTAGACCGACTGTATTATGGCTGTGTATGAAATACGATTATGAACATCAGTAATGTGAAACAATGAGGATAATTACGATTAATAGACTGGTCCCCCATTATGATTCTCCGAGACGCATCTGACTAGTACTACTACCTAGACTATTGACTGCGACACACGAATATTGAAGTATTGAGCTTTCCATGTCCAATGATTTGACGACAGTCTCGCTACGAATAAAGGGGTTCTCGAATTGCCCCCAAGCGCGGTTTTGGGAGCGATAGCACACAGTCTTCCAAGCGTTACGTCGCAGGAAAGGATATTAAAGGAATGTATACTATTGGATCAAGTTATATACAAGAATTTAAATGTAGTGTTCTATCTATATACTGAAGTAGATTTAATCCCAAGCAATTCCATCCATCTAAAAAACGCCCGCAAATGCAAACACGAAATTCAAAACTCCACCGCTGATGCAAATGAGTGACCACGACCTATGCAAATCCAAGCCTTTCCCAATCTTATCCCAAGATACCACCCATATTCCTATATCCCATTACTCGCCTCCATCTTAACAAGTATAAGAGACGAAAAGCCCATTCTTGGCATCCTGCTCCATGTAGACATGACCATCGCCATTCTCAGTGTCAAGCGCAAGCTTGAAGTAGATGCTCTCGGCGCAGTCGATCTCGCCGTTGTCGTGCTTCTGCTCCGGGTGGCTCGCGTCGTCCCAGCTGGTGAAGTCGGCGTGCGTGCTGTCTGCGGGGACGAAGGGCGCCACGCTGTTCGAGGACACGGGCTCGGCCGGGAACCCGGTCAGTTGGAACAGCGACGTCAAACCGCTGTGGTCTACCACGAACGTGCGCTCCTCGGGTTTTCCTTGGCCCCAGCCCAAAAAGCACTTCTTGGCTTCCGACGGGATCCCGTGGAACGCGGCTACTTGCTCCAGCTGCGGGTCCTGCTCGTGCACTTGTACTTGCAGGTATGATACTGGGTCCTGCGCTAGGTCTGGGTCTGATGGGTAGAGGTTGTACATGGTCGGTTGCCAGATGGAGGCGCTGGCCGTGCCCGTTGGGCAGGCTGCTGCTGCTGCTGTGGAGCTGGGCGTTGTGGTTGTGGTGGCAGTTGGGAGTATGATTGAGGTGGCGGTTGCGGTTGCGCTTGTGGTCGGGAGTACGATCGAGGTCGTGGCTACGGGAGGGAGAGCACATGGGTCCTTCTCGAAGCAGCCTCGGTAGCCGTTGGCGCAGGAGTAGAATACTTTGCCCGCTACGCAGTCGGTCTCGCCTCGGGAGAGGATGGGGTTGGCGGAGACTAGGCTGGCTAGGGTGGCCAGGGCGGTGGTCTTGATAATGAATGACATTTTGATTAGGTTGATAGAGATTTGGTGAGTGTTGGATTGGATTGTAAAAGTAGATTATAGGTTATTAGTGATTGAGGATGAGGAGATGGCGTTCTGATTATGATTATTAGAAGTACCTATGTACTGTATGTATGTATGCTGAAGACGTAAGAAAGTGGTTTGAGATGCTAATAGTAAAATCCATCTCGAACTAGCGATCGACCACAATCTTTATATCCATCAATTCAAGATGTTGGTACCCATCATGGAGCTACGCAAGTGAGCCCTACACGAGGCTGGGCGGTCGAAGGAGCCATTGCCGGGTTCTTGGCCGCTGACAGTAAAGAGCGGCTGAGCGCAGCAGTTGCTGTTGGACAAGACGGGACCGAGGATCGGAATATCAATATAGAGGCGGGTACAAGGGGGGGACTCGAGGCGTAGTCGATCATTGCGGATTACCCCAGGAATACTTTTTTCTTTTTTACTTACGGTAATAGGTTGCAATTGCTTGGCTGCGTCGATAGTACAGAGACATCGTGGCAGGAACACCGAAGTGCGGGCCTCTCTCTCTCTCCGCAGATCGATAGGTACCTCACGAATGGGAAATTGCAGATGCTGCTAGCCGAGCCAGCACAGTCGTGGCCGAGACTACCTACGTGGCTGAGCTGCGCCGTTATTAAAATTTATTTCTTATTTTTTTTTCAACCACTCAGCTATATAATCGTCTCGCCAACATGGTTCGCGATGCCAAGATCTTGGCGTGATCTATTTATAGCGGTTCCACGTGGGGACCTGTCGGTACCCAGCCCAGATCTGTTGTGCGACAGTACTTCGTATGGAGCTAAGTGATTGCTGTGATTGCAAGTCTTAGGACATTGGAAGTCCTATCTACCTTTTTTCTCTCTTATGCCTCTATAGCCTGGGTACTCAGTTTTTTTGTTGCTTTAAAGCTTTTGGTTACTACGTTGCATCAAACGACTTTTTTGGGGCGTGCATATGCTGTTGCTGATGCCAAGAGCTGTGGTGATGTTTGTCGCAAACCAACAGCAAAGGCTTATGTCCCTAGGTACCTAAGTAAGTAAATAAGTCGACCTAATTCGATAAACAGTAGATTTTTCAAAAAAAAAACATCCGCAGTAATTTCAAAGTTATTTAGTTTTTTGGGGGGGGGGGGGGGGGGGGGGGGGGGGGGTTCATTCACGCCCGTGGAATCGGAAGCACTCCAGGAGATCAATATTCTAAGTTGGAATAGCAACTTAGACGAGAATAGTTATGCGCTCCGCTTAGAATTCGACTATGAATGTTGGTGGTAATAGCCTATGATACTCCTACAAAACCAACTAATTACCATTATACAGCTAAGACTGATAACTCTATATCAAGTCGAAAATTACTTCTTACAGCTAGGGTCCCCATTTGCAAAATCCTTCAGCCAGGTTCAGCTAGGGCTTTATCTCTACTAAGCCTCCTCCAGAATAAGCCTCAATTTCGGGGCTGAGGATCTTAAGCGCCGGCTTTACAGGACTTGATGCTCTATTTTGAGGCTAACATCTAGTAGGGAAACCCCGAATAATATCGGCCTTCGAGTCTTTTGACCGTTCAAACATTCGGCACAGAACCAAACTGCGCCTATTGAGCAGTCCTCGCCGTTCGACTTCGAGTCCTAGAGGATATCGGGTCAGGAATCTCCTCGAAAGAGTCTTCAGGTCTAACAGGCCAGCGATTTCTTCTCTCGCCCCAATATTCGTGATTGACGACGGCGTCGATGTCGATGCGCTCTTTGGGGTCGTGGTTGAACATGCCCAAGAGAAGATCCGACAGAAGAAGTACCTCCTCTTTAGGTATGGTGACGTCTCGCTTGACGAATCCATCGTCGTCCTTTTTCGCTGGTTGCTCACCAACGCGCTGCCGTTTCGCTTCTCTTTCTTCTATTGGTTTAGCGCTATCTCTTTTCCTTGTAGCTCCTTTAGGGGCTTCTACAGTCGTAGCTTGCTTATCCTCAGCTATAGGCTTTTTCATGGATGATTGGTTTTGGTCTTCTGAATCTTTTGGCGGACCCTCCTCTGTGTCTTCTTCACTTTCAAATCCTTGAAACTCAAGATTTCCTTGCACATGTATGTTTGATGTATCTTCGCCTTGGGGACTAGATTCAGAGTCTGTATCGTCTGATGAGCTAGACCCATCGTCAGTCCCCTCAAAAATATAGCGGTCCTGCTTTTTACCAAGCGATCCTTGCAGAGGTTGGGACCATTCTGTTACCCCCAGCGCTTCTAGAAGAGCCTTTCGCTCTCGATGCGCCTCATCAGGGGTCAAGGATAAGAGTTCATTCGCGTTACTGGCTTCATCTTCTATCAATGATTGCTTAGATAGACTAGCTTTCCGGGCGGATTGTCTTGGTTGTCTTTTGTTATTCTCGTCTAGATACACCTTTGCTATTGCTCGCTGCTCGGCTGTAAGCGGGCCGAACCAAAGTTCCATCTGACGTATTAAAGAGGAATAGCTCTGATACTCGCTAAACAGTTTCGTCTGAAGCCTAATTTCGTATATCGTGCAAGCAAGCCCCCAGATATCTTGTGGGAAGCCGCTCAGTGTCTTCGTAAATAAAAGTTCAGGCGCGGCGTATTGTCTATTCCATCCAGAGGACTTAGGCGTATTTGATTTATGGAAACTGTGACTGAGATCAATAATCGCTACCCTGTTAGTTCGACATTTCTTCTCCAACTTGTCCAAAGAGGCGGGCAGGGCGAGATATTCTGGCCCGTGCGGGCCCGGGCTCTTCCCAGAAATGGTATGGAGAGGCTCATAGTTTAGGGGTCCCAAGTATTCATCCAGCTTTTGGTACGGAAGCTCATATAGCGTGTACTGATGCAGCTGCATCACGATGTTGCTTGTCCGCAGGTCTCATCCGTCAGCATCTTCATCTTTGTGTCTGAACATTTGGATCTCACCTCCGTGGCATATTCCTTTCCCATGAAGATATTGTAGACCTTTACTCACTTGAAAGTTCAAGTTTATCAAGTACTCCGGCGTATGAACACCCTGACCATCCGGTGTGTTCATGAATAAATTTGGCCCAAGCACATCCGAAACAAAGCATAGATGATGCCCATTCGGACCATCAATCCAGAAGTAATCATGAGGGATAGATATGCAATTCTCCTCGAGTTCCTTTCGATCTATGCCGCGCAATAATTTGAATGCCTGGAACTCTGGGCAACCTTCGACTGATTGATCTGCGGTCAGGACCTTCACTGCCCTATGATACCTGGACACTCTGTCGTGACAGAGCCACTGTGTGGCTGTCAAGGTCCATCCCAACTTATGGATAACCTTGAATCGCTTTTTCGGGTCGATATAATCGTCGAAATGAATTGGGTGATATCCACCCGGTCGGTACTTTTCCCTGTCTTCAACTTCGTCAGTGTCCTCCACGGCCGAATGGTAAAGACGTTTGGGTGGCTGCATCGTAGCACATTTGTCAATGTTGTGTTAAAGATTATTGGTGTAGTATAGACCCTACGCTTCGAAGTGACCTTTTTCGATGCGCATGTGAAATGGTACAGGTAATCCGTAATCTAGGGATCGATGCTCAATCAGAATTTAGTCTTTGATCGTATATGAGATTTGGCAAGAGACCCAGACGGCTAGAGGCGTCTTTGTTCTTCCATTTTTTCTGCTTTTGGAAAATTAAACGTGCTTGAATCTTGTTGGCTGCGTGTCTTTGTTCTAGGAATTAAGGTTTCAGTTTTAAAAGGCAGGTCCTGTGTCATTGTTCAATATGATACCCCTGAATTTCTTATTTAGACAATGAAATGGGGCGTTGGAATATGAGGTTGTATTACTTGAAAGTTCGCTATGCGATAATAGATATAAAAATATATCACTAATATGTTGCCTAGTCTTAACAAGTACTCACCTCTAGTAGATATCGCAATAGTCGAACTGGCATGATGTGGGACATTATTCCCTGTTGAAGCCCAAGAGTCTTGATTTCAGGGGTATTATAATGCTAATACAATGTATTTACTCAACAATGTAAATAAGAGACAGTTTAAAGAAAATTGAACAAAGAATGAAGTAAGTTCATTATCTTGGGAGTTTTACCCTGCTATTCTCTAGTTATTTCTATTTTAAGAAATTGATCGAGTTCATGATAACCATGACTGTTTAAATATCCCAAAAGGGCCTCTTCGAAGCACAAACCTGGTATTTTGATACATAACTATTGGATAGCGAACAAGTAAGCACCAAACTAAAGCTTTACTACTACACCGACGACAGCAAGAATTACGATGTCAGATTTAGGTTGGTCTCAAAGATGGGATCCTGGAATGGTTCTTCCACGTGGGGACGCCCCTCATATTCGAATGAATAAAGAAGATCTTAAAAACTGCCCCCGAGATGGCGAAGGAACACTCGATAACCCTCTCGTGATATGGGTTGCTCGATTAACAGATCAACAAAAACGAGAACTCGTTATTCCCGAGTTCGAGGATGAAGCTGACCTGTATCGTGCAGTTGACTCCAATGCAGACATAGCTAAGACAGCAGCTATCAGATGCGGATGTACTGTTGTTTGGATTGTTTGTCCCGTTCATACCACCAAGTATGTTTACGATCAAAATGGCAATAAAATCCCAACGGGATGGGAAGCAGATGGAAACCCAATTGGACACCTCACTACCGAAGCTGATCCACACCTCACCGTAAGGCTAGGTACGAGCGAGGATGTATGCTGCTTACAAGGTCATATTAATGTAGGTCTAGACGACAGGGGATTTCCAACTACATTTATGAATAGCTTCCAAAGGCGAAGAAACGGACATATCACAAATGGCGATGATAGAACATTCGAATTATTCGAATGGTCTGACAAGAGAGCCTCGAATCTGGAACGTGAGCGGCGGGAGGCTGCGGAGTACATCATTTTTAAGACAATGACTGTAAACTGTGAGGGTTGGGAGCTCGAGGATCTTGGAAATGATGACACAGATTATGTACTTCCTGAAGCATTCGATACTTTATACCAAAACAATCAGCACTACAAACCAGCCTATCATGAGGTGGCAGAACTCGACCCTGAACTTGACGACTATCTAATTCAAAACTGGAGCCCTTATAGAGAGCACTCTAACCAAGTAAGTGGAAAGTATTTTCTTTCTGTAAATAATTTTGGCTACGGAGCCCGAAGGTTTAGGACCCGATACCAACAGTATTTGGATAACACGCGGCAAAGACCGAGGCGACGACCGTCCTATGTGCAATAATATGGACAGTAGACGGTGTAATATTTATTTATATTTATAACTGGTATTTCTATTAAACGCATATATAGTAAAGGATAATCTAGCAAGATACAGTACTGTAATTGAAATTGACAATAAAGTATATCCCTGGTATTTGGACTTTCAGGGGCATTCTCAAGGCACTCCAGCAGACAGATGATACACAACCAGCGCTTATTATGGCGAGACATTCCTATGCGGCAGGTGATCGTGAAATATGATCCTTGCCTTAGATAACTACTTGGTCGACAGCCATTTTACAAAACCGGATCGTAATCAATGGGCTGCGATCACATCTCCGCGGAATCAAGACGAAGACCAATTGGACGATTGGTGATATGCAGCTATTCCGTGTAAAACCCGGGCTTGATCTCTCGCAAATGGTTTCCTCTTTTAATCTCCTACGTCAATGACACATTTATAGATGGCCGAGACAGGAGAGTTGATGTGACTCATTCACCCGAGGTAGAGTTGCTCCAGCCGAACAGCCTTGATCCCCGCTCTTGAACTTAGTGTGTGAGTAAGATATAAAGGCACCATATGCCACTGCCATCACCCCATGAGACTTCATCTTCACGCGGGCACACCCGAAAATTATCATGCCTGACTTCTCTGAAATCGAGACCACGCTGGCCTCCGTAGAGGCCAGCCCTCGAGTTCTCCAAGTCCTCCGTGACTTGCACACAAAGGCCCTTTCCGAAACCCCTTTCGTGAGCACCAAAGGATCAACATCAGACGCGCTAGAGAAGTTCGTGGCCCTAGACCCCGATAAATGCGCGCTGGTGTATCTTCTCCTTCGATCGACTAGAGCGCGCTTCATCGTCGAAGCCGGAACATCGTTCGGTCTCAGCACTATTTACCTCGCTCTAGCCGCGGGCCAGAATGCCACACTACTAGGTTCCCCTGGAAAGGTCATCGCGACCGAGAACGAACCGACCAAGGCGGCGAAGGCTCGTGAGCACTGGAAGGCTGCTGGGGACGAGATCGAAAAGTGGATTGAGCTTCGGGAGGGGGACCTGCGGGAAACGTTAAAGACGGGCTTACCAGAGCAGATTGACTTTTTACTGCTTGACAGTGAGTTTTGATATCTCTAAGAAACATCAGTCTTCTTTTCGGAAATATAACTGACATGATACAGTCTGGACTCCCCTGGCTCTACCAACGCTGAAATTGGTCCGCCCACATTTCAAAATCGGCGCAACAGTGGTAGCTGACAATACCATTGAAGCCGCAGAGGGATACAAAGAGCTGGTGGCGTATCTGGATGACCCCGCAAATGGCTTCAAGAAGACCACCGCTCCCTACTCTGGAGGTCTCCTTGTTGCGGTATATCTTGGGAAAGGGGGGTCGTAGGAACACTAATGAGTCATTTGCTTGGTATGATGGTTTCAGTTTCAACAACTCGCAAGAAGTTCCACGCTAGAGGGATAAGTGCGTAGGTAGGGACTCGAGTAGGAGGTCCCTGGAGAGGGGCGGTAATGGGGCGAGAAAAATAAGAACGGAAAAGTTTCAACAAGGACCTGGAGAATGCGACTGGCTCATAGCAATGACTTTTATCCACTATATGAAAATATATGAATATAAAAGGTACTAGCTGCGTCACGCCGGCGAAACAAAAGCGCCTTCTATCTGTACCGTCGATTACGCCGGTTCTGAAACCTCAGCAGACACAGCAACAGGCTCTCCGAGATTCGGAGAACCATCCGAGTTAAAGTTGACCACCTGGACCATAGTATAGCGGGTATCGTCACAGGCACCCGCGCTATTCGAAGTAGCGTGGTACGCGTTCCAAGTCTGCGTGCCGTCCGGGCTGCGGAAGAAGCTATTGTGGCCCGTGCCGTAGTGGCCGTTGACACCACCCTGCATGAGGCAGCCGTCGGACTTCGTCCAGGCCGAGGCGGATGCCGGGTCCGTCGAGCCGTCCCACTCCAGCGTCGCGATGCAGTAGTCGGGCGTCGAGCAGTGGTTGGCGGAGAAGGCTAGGAATGTCTTTCCTGTGTCCGTGGTATACAGGGCCGTAGGACCCTCTTCGACGGGCGCCCCGCTTTGCTCCCACGATTCCAGCGGCTGCGAGATGACGCTGATGCTGCCCTCCAGCGAGACGTTGTCGTCGCCGAGCTTCTGGATGCAGAGAGACTGGTATGTTACTCCGTGGAAACAGGAGAATGCTAGGTAGTTGCCCCAGTCGTTGAACCGCACTATGGTGCCGTCGATAGCCCATTCGCTGGTGAGCTGTCCGACGTATGTGTAGTCATCATAGGCCGAAGCACCGCCTGTCAATTGATTAGCCGACGCATTGGTGGATTTTATTTCATTCTTCAATTCTATCTCCAACCCCCTATTTCCTAGACCATCAATGTGGCCAAGGAAAAACAATTTAGCAATAGGGCAAGAGGTACGAACCCTTTAGAACATGCACGTTCTGTCCATCAAGGTTATCCGCATTTCCCGCCGAAAAGTAGAGGTACCAAGTCCCGTCGATATAATGCGTCTCGGGAGCCCAGACGTTGCAGCAGCGGCTCGCCTCCGTGGAGCTGTAGACGGACTTCCGCTCGGCAGTCTTGAGGCCTTCGATGGTCTCGGATCGCGCAATCTCGACATCCGTCCACGATGTGCTCAGGAGGTAGTAGTACCCGCCCGAGTACGAGATCTGCGGATCGCTGCCGCCCGGTTGGCGGACCGGGTTGGTGAAAGCCGTCGCCGGGCTGACTAGGCATGATGCGGCGCCGAGCGCGGCGGTGGCTAGACGTCTTGCTGTAAGAGCCATGATGAACTACTATATTTCCCAGGGGTTTCAATTAGGAAGTATATAAATTTCATGCAGGCCCGGCTGGGTCTGGCTGACTACGGCAATATCGAAAGGGGCCATCGTTCGGGGAACTTGAGTATTATTATATACCCCCTTAATCTATCAGAACCTTCGCCGATATCACACGACTATCGGCGACATTTCTCCAGCATGAACGCACGGCAGCTCCATCGAGCGCGATCCCATCGAGAGGGGCTAGTCCTCTTCAATTGGAGCGCATAGCTGCCAACCAGCCCTACCACCGCGGGTTGAAACGTTGCGGGCGGGTGCTACCGCCCGAAGAAGGTCGACTTCCCGTTTCGTATAGAAATGGGCGAAATCGCGGGCTCCTATTCGTGGAAATCGTGTCGGTGGTACATGGCGGATAGCGGGTTTTTTTATAGGGGATTTAGGCCGCCACACCGAGCCGGTGATAGATAGCACCCCGTAGACTCTCCAAGTTGCCCAAGGCAACCCAAGAGGCGCCCATTCATACGATACCATGCGGATCTGGTTGAACGGACTGGGGTTACAAGGGTTACGCGTCCGCCGGCAGACTCCCCACAGCTTGGCAGTGTTTACGAAGAGATTCTAGGAGCGTTGTGGGGATTGGTTCGGGGGCCGTCAAGAGCACCAAGAGCCAATACATGATTGTCGCCAGGATTATTGCTTGAATCTCGTTGTTAGGTGCCGTTGTGGGTTTATAACAGTCATTTTATTATATCCATACCCTCGTGTAATTCGTGTCTACACTATTGTCTTTATACCTTACGCCGTGCTAAAATCATGCCACCCAAAAAGATGTTTTGAAGTCCCAAAACTCCCAGTCCTCCGCTATGATTCCCCAAGCCAAGACAGTCTAGGTACCCACAAACCCCAACCATCTTTCCCATCTACACGGATCAATGCTTCATTCAAAAAGGTGAAGTAACGCCATCTATACAACTTTAATAGTCTCTTGACGGTTGTCTTCGTCTCCGATCTTGAGGGCCAGTGTTACGACGCCGCCTTTCATAGCTACGTCTCGATCTGTGATGGTGGTGATGAGACCCAGTCCTATTATCGTCGTACCTAGGAAGGGGAGGAGACACCATCTCGTTTTCAGGCGACGAGTATCCGGTCCGTCTGTCTTCGTGGTCGGCAACGTGGTGGTTCCTCCTCGGCGTTCCTGCTGAGGCACGATTGTCTTTGCTATCTTTACCCGATTCCAAATCCACCTCGTTGTACGTTCCTCTGCCGAAATGGCCCAATCCGAACGAAGTCGGGTGCGGCAGGTGCGTGCTTACAAGAACGATGAAGTACGCGATGGTGATTGTTGGCAGCATCCAGGAGCTTCCGACAAAAGATGTTCCGTGTGCTCTGTCAAGTACCCTGTCTTGGTTGGCTGCCACGCATGCGAGCAGAGCCAATGTGATGGAAATGCCGATGCTGATGCCGGTACGGAAGATGTTGAAGGGCGACCACCCCCTACGCTTAGAGATGATGTGCATGACAATCAAGAAAAGCATGACGATACCGGCGCAGGCGAAGGCGTAGATATACTATTTATCATGTTAATGACGAGATGCACATGTCATATCTGGAAGGCAAACTTACCACAAGGATGAATTTGCGTGCAGCAGCTACAGCAGCTTCGGATTGGTAGTATTCCGATTCCTGGTTACCTTCGACCTCCTCAGCTGGTTCGGTTCCAAAGAAAGTGTAAACAGCGTTGATCATCGTGTTCATTAGCTCGGCCACATCACTTTGGTAGTGAAGAAGTGTTGAGTCATCCGACGACGGATCCGAGTCCCAGAAAGAGTTGGGGATCTCGGCAATGTGCTCCAGGGTTTCGTTCACGGATTCCATCGTCTCGATAATCTCGGCGGGAGGGTATTCGGTGAGGAACGATCTGACCACGTTTCCGAGTGTCTCGGAAACTTCCTCAGAAGTGACATCGTCGTCGAATCCGGCTGTGGCGCTGGCCACTTTCCGAATAGCGCTGGTAGTGTCTTCGACGATACGAGCCCAGAGGATAAACTGCCCGACACCTTCTAGGAGGAGCACCAGGGCAACATGGAAAGGCAAGTGCAGTGACGTCCTGAAAACATATGGCTTAGCAACGACGGTATTCATGAGTGGACTATTAGCTGATGCTTACCACCATACTTGATATCTTTTGGACATAGACATAGAATCTTCCTCGTGCATCCAGTCGAAGTAGAGTTGAAAGATGATGTAAATCAATGCGGTACCAGCAGTGACGAGACCGATGAGCGTTGGGCCTTTAACAGTATGTTAATTTCTGCATCCAAGGTATGCTAGTTAGGGTTACATACTCCATATCTTAAAGGCAGCATCCTTGAGAAAAGTGTCTTGCACCAGCAGAGTAATACTCCTAGCTAAGATGATACAACCTGCAACAACCGTTAGATAAACTCTGCGGCCTTAGCAGTTGGACATACATACCTTCTCCTAGAATGACGAGCGTGAGTAGATTCAACCGCTCGCCAAGATGTGTGCCAAGGAAAGTCAGAACGTGGGATAACTGCGAGAATGAAAGGTGCAAGGCCATCTCGACGAGGCCTCCAATGTACCAGACGAGAAAGACGCGGCTACTTTTCCCCAGGTTATATCTGAACGAGACGCCGAAGTAAATCGCAGCAGCGATGAAGTGCAGAATGGCGGTCGTCCACATAGCCCGTTTGCCGTCGGAGTACTGGCGGATCTGAAACGCGACCATCCCGTACTGGAGGAAAAGAATAAACCGAGACACGGCAAGGAAGAGCGACATGGCCCTGAAAATCGATACAATCTGGTTGTCCGGGTCGAAGTTGGTGCCAATCTCGGCGAAGCCTACCATGACTCCCAAATGAACTGCCTTGCAGCAACGCTCCCAAACGCTGTCGGCTGTGAACCGTACGTCGTAAAGGGAAGTTAACAGCCATGTCGTCCATAGCATACTAGGTTATTATGTTAGGTCTCGCTTTGAGCTATTGATTACATAGTCCACTTACACCATATATCCAATGAATGAATTGAACGCCTCGATGTCGGTAATATGATGTATCTGAGAGAAGTTAATATTGCGGTCTTATGACATGCACCGTAGAGAACGCACGCTAGCGAAGACGTTCAAGTTTGCTACAAACCACAAGTCGTAGAACAGTTCGAAATTTGTAGCAGTTTCGGTCTGGTATTCATTAGCATTACCCGACGGAATATTGTTGAGGGCTCTCACCTTGTAGAATTTAGGAGCATCCGGCCTCTTTTCCGGACTACCTTCTTCGGTCTCCTCATGGTGATGATGGTGGTGGTGATGCTGTGGCTGGGCCGGCAGAACGCGGTGACCCGATCCGGACTCGGTTTCCTCTTCGACGACGACCCGGGAGCCCACCAGCTGCAGCCGTCGGCCAGCGTAAGCGAGATCTTCGTGAAGCATCATCTTGCGGAGTCCTCGGAGGGTTTCTTTTTCCAAGACACCTGATAGACTCGAATTCCTCTCTCTCTCTCTCACTCTCTCACTGCCAGAAACAAAACCGATCGACAGAAGACGAACGGGGACGCTGAACAAAAGAAGTCGAGAGCCAAGAAAGGCGGCTCACCGCATATTATATTGCGAAGCTCCAATAAACGAACCTGGTGTGCTGGTGCCCAGTTCATGGGGCAATGTGCCGCCCTGCTTTGAGCCCATCAGCGTTGGGGGATCCATTTTTCAGCTCTACCGCATGTGGATACCAGTGCTGCGTTGTCGTCTTCCTTGTTCAATCGACGGCCAGGAGCCTCATGGGAAAAAAAACCCTCGTATCCCTGGACGGAGCCGGGGTCCATGCTTTGGAATGGTTGACTCGCGCATGTACGGCGTATGCACTGCGGCCATACATGAACATGAACAGCAGATGGCGAAATTAGCAGTATGCCTGGGGGGACAAATAGGGCTGATGTCAAGCTTCGCCAAAGCTTGGCTTGACCGGTGTCCACGCAGCCGTTTGTTGTCATTGGGTTAACATGTTTCCTAATTGCTGGCGCTGGCCAAAATTCTGCTGTTGGAAGAGCCGGAAAACCCAAAGCATGGTCTGGCCTATCAGATAGATTTCTCTGTCGATCCACCGCAGAATAAACAGTCTGGGATTCTTGTCTGACGCTATCACACGGACCCCTGAATTTCTGGGGTCCTCGGCATCCGTTCAGATTCATAGGTTAATTCGATGTTTACAAACGAGATACAACATGGTAAAGAGATTTCAAAGTGATGACTCTAGAACTTAGAACATGCAGCGTCAGATTATATTATTAGATTTGTATTCAGTTACTGCTACACTGACTAGTGGTAATACCAAATCCGTCGTCATGAGACATCGTTTATCTGCCAAGACTTCAACGAGTACAACAGCGTTTGTGTACCTCAATATAAACAAAAATCAAATTCTACTACTATGTATAACAGCGAAGCGTAAGATCGGGAGGCATCCAACACTAAATATACCTATTTACCCTTTCCCCGGGCGCCCGAACCCGAAGCGAGTCCGAGCACGATACAGAAACACCAGCCACCGTCTACGCAGATTTGGTACGATGTCGCGCTGGAGTCTGGACAACGTCAAGGTCTAACAGAAGTACCGAGCTTGAACATGGCAATGGCCGCTAAGCTAATTAATTGGCTCCGAAACATCTATCGGGCATCTGCATCTGCCTGGTCAACCGTAGGCTGGGCAGGGCGGTGCGGGTCGTCACATTAGTGTCTTTGGCAAAGATCGGCAGAGCCGTTTCGGGCTTCGCGCGTGGTCTGTCCATTCACCGGTATCTTCTTCGACGATTCAACATTCGCACGTGAAGAAGAGATCGCGAGTTTTACACATGATGATTTCCGAGTGTATCGAACCGACCATATTCCTCGAAAGAGATCCATGTTTTTTAAGATTACCGCACTATGAAAGATGTCGGATGAAGAAACAAAGAGGAGGCGGGGTCTCGTAGTGAACCCATCCCAGCCACGCCGAAGCCACGAAGTTTTCTTTGCTTTTCTGTAGGTACCTATATTGGGATGAAGTCATTCGGCATGGATTAAATGTGAGACATCTTCGGATGGTACCGATACCTTAGGTTATTATTTCCCACGATGTTAAATTGGCCAAGTTTCTAAATGGAATCATAGTCCCCGTTCTAGGCGACGGCTGTTGCCATCTAATAACAGGGTGCTGGTTGACTATACTCGGACAATATCACACCAAGGATCTCAGGATCCGCTCAAGTCGCGTGCTTTGTATAGCTGAGCTCAGCACTCATTTACCTACGCAGATCCCCATCAATCAAAGGTTAGTCATTTATAGATTCGAGAAGCTATCGTGAAGCCAATGATCTGTCATTCTAGCTTCTCCATGATCTGCTAGACCATAGAGCTAAAATTAGCCGAGTCGCATTCGCCTAACTTGAATCGTCTTCTATAAAGAGAACCTAGTTTCAGGGTTCAATCTGGCTCAGCTGTCCAATTGATGTCCCTCGTCCGGGGCCGACACCTCCCTCTTAGGATACATACAGAGTTGAATTCCTTTATCTAGACCTATCTGCATCACCAACTCCTTCAGACCTTGGCTGGCACAAAGATCCCGCGCAGACGTGAATAGATGCCTTTGTGCTGCCCCATTGTCCGATCCGTATCAATGTTTCTTCAAGACGAAAGCCCCTGCTCAGTTTTCACCCAAGAGCATCAGCATAAAATGCTAAACGATCCTAAATGAGGAAAAGTCTCCACGGCTATTCTTTAGTTAAGTCAACCCGGTTTACTCCCCTTTGCTATTCCTTCGTAGGTATTCATCATGTGTCGCCAGGTGATCATTCGCTTAGCCTGCAGCTGCAGGGAAAGCCAAAGGCTCGTCCACTGCAATGGCGCAAAAGAGAGTGGTGTGAACTGTAAGGAAGCCCAGAAGGTCGTTCGAGACTCGATTTGCTGGTGTCGAAATAGCACATGTCGGTATCGTGCGAACAAGCGCTTGGCGCGACAGTTGAAGTACTTAGAGGAAGATAGGGAGTTGGAAAAGCTTGAGCGTCTAAAATCGAGGGTGGTTTTCGTCAGTAGATTTGATACGGAAAATGACTCCTTGGAAAAGACGGCGGGAGCCCGGGATATGATCATTCCTATAATATAGTCACAGTCCGGTTTGGGTTCCGAATAGGACCGCTAGGCAAAAGAGAGAGAAAATGATGATAATGAGAAATATATGTACTGTATAAATCCAATGTTTTTAGTATATATAGTTGGTTCGTACGTAGATTTGAGCTTTTGTAATAAACACCCAGAAGATAAGTATAGTATGAAGCGATTATCTCATGGATTTCTATATAATGAGTGATATACAGGGTCTGAATGATATATGCCTGAAGATCTCTATCGTAGATCTGGACTAGATGAAAAAGCTTCCCATCAGAAGCGATCCCATCAAGGCGCCAAGGCTAACACTAGCCCGGGCTCCCAAGCTCTCATCAGGTGTATCATCCGAGGTGCTATCCCCAGTCTGATTGCTATCACTACCGTCAGTGCTGTTGCTGCTACCGCTACCAGTGCTGTTAGAGCTGCCTCCGGAGGTAGCAGCTTGATAACCCACAGGCAAGATGCTAGTCAACGCAGCTAGAACACCCAACTGCTGGCCAGCACCCGTCACGCCGTCGAACTTGCCCGTGCTCCAGTGGAAGCCGCACAAGCGACCATTGTCACCACCCGTGCACTGAGCGGCGGCGGCCTTGGCGCTGGACTTGAGGGCGGGGAGGATCTTCGAGGAGGTGTGCGGCGCCACCTGGATGGCGGAGCTGAGGCCGCGGTGCAGGATGGCCTTGAAGAAGATCATGTCCGAGTTGCACGTGTTCTGCTTCTCGCAGGAGGCCTCGAAGGCGACGCCGTCTTGGAAGAACAGCTTGAGGGTTCGGGTGACGAGTCCGTCGACGCGCTCTTTCCAGTCGTCGTCTCCGGTCTGGCTTCAGGTTAGCACATGGAATGGTTGAAGGGTGCAGGGAGACGTGTGGATTAAAATGAAATATCCTTTTTAGCTAGGATTCAAGAGGGAATACTGACCTGGTTGTACATAACGGCGGAGCCTTCCAACAGCAAGGCAGAGGTGTACGACGATTGCAGCTTATTAACATCGTCGTCGGATCCGCATTCATCAGCATGCACGCCATCGTAGAGGTCATAGTCATCGGTGAGAAGGTCAAGCTTTGTGAGTATGTCATAGGAATCGCTTGCGGCGTCCTGGTACGTCTCGTTTCCAGTCAGATGAGCTAGGCGAGCAGCGAGGTTGAAGTACTGGACATTAGTGGCGGCTGTCATCATGTCAGTGGCGTGTTTCTCATTTAAAGGGGTACCATGCGACGGTATTAAAAAGGGGATCACCAACAGTTGATGTAATTGTAGCCGTTGTTGAACGCATATATCTGCCATCGCAATGCATCCTCGCAATCATCATCTACCCGACGATCGTCACTGCTCTGGTCATTGAAGACATTCTTTGCCAATGTCAGCCACTGGGGTGTACCCGAGCTAGGCTCTTGGAAGCCGATCTCCTCGGCGAAGAGGGCGGACATTGCCCAAGTGCTCTCATCATCATTGCCGACATATAGGGACCAGTTTGCGGGGAGATAATTATCGTTCTGGCCAGTCTGTGCAATGAGACCTTTTGAGATATCCTGGTCGTACTTCGTCACGCCAGTACGATTCCGATAGTCTAACAGAGCGTTCCATAAGAGTCCACCAGTCCACCAAGAATAGTTCCCGTCGCTTGGGTCGCCGAGGATGCCAACAGGATTTCCGGGATCATTGCCAGGGTAGTAAGTCATAAGATCCTCCGCCACGAGAGCTGCAGCCGCTGCGATAGAGTCTAGAAACCGAAGCGTAAGTAAGGTATCTTATATTATTATCAAAGAGAATTAGACTCTTTCGGGATACTAACCTGTATCTTCAACGTCTACGGTCAGACCTGCAAGAGCTCCATGAGCGGCTAGCAAAAGAGCTAGCGGGTTGAAGATTTTCGCCATGTCGACACCGGATGAAGAGACGGTCTTGATCGCGATTCAGAAGTTACAAAATGAGTGAACGCGAACTATTGTTAGACCGCTTGAAGAGAATGATTAGAACAAAGTCCGATGTACACAGCATGGGTGCAGCGCAACGATCCTTTTTAATGGCCCCTGTGCCGCGACGCCGAACGCTTTAGTATATTAGCTGGAAATGAGCCTTATATTATAACGGGAAAACCTTTTTTCAGAAAACGATTTATTTTTTACAAATAATTTATTTTTTATAAACGCTTTTTTTAATTATATATTAGCTTATTTAATTTATATAAATAAATATTTTATTTAAAAAAATCATTTATAAAAAATAAATGATTTATTTAAATTTAATATAAATTTAATTTTAATTTAATTTATTTATTATTATTATTAATTTTATATACGTACGCGTTATTAATTATATAATTATTAAGTTATTAAATTTATATAAATAAAAAATAAATTTTTAAATTTTTAAAATTTTTTAATTTTTTAATATATTTTTAATATATATATAATATATATATTAAAAATATTATTATTAATAAATTAATAAAATAAATTAATAATATTTAATAAATTTATAAATTTATAATTTTATAATTTAATAACGCGTAATTTATAATTTATAATTTATAAAAATATATAAATATTTAAAAATTAAATAATTAAAAAATTAATTTTAATTATTTAATTTTTAAATATTTATATATTTTTTAAAAAATTATTAATAAATGAAAAATTATTTATAAATAAAAAATTATTTATAAATAATTTATTAAAATAAAAATTTTTCGTTATAATATATAATTAAATTTAATTTAATAAATATAAAATTATAAATTATATTAAAAAACTTTAATAATTTTAATAAATTAATTAAATTATTTAAATTATTTTAAATTAAAATTTTAATAATTATATTTATATTTAAATCGTTTAAATCGCACGAAATAATATATAATTTTAAAGTTTTTAAATAAATGTTTATTATAATAAAAAAATCTTTTTTTAAAAAAAATAATTTATTTTTTATAAATAATTTATTTTTTATAAATGATTTTTTAATTATATATTTATTAAAAATATCGAATTTTATTAAAATTCACGTGATTTAATCGCTTTAGCGTTATATATAATAATTATAATAATAAATATTATAAAATTATTTTTATAATTTTCTTTTTTTTACTTTTTAGATTTATTATTATATATTTTTTATAAAATTATTTTATTTTATTTTTAAAATAACCTTATAAATAACTAATTAATTTTAAAAAAATTATATTTAATATTTAATAATTTTATTATCGAATTTATAATATTTAATGCTTAATATAATAGTTAAATTTATTTAATTTTTTTTTATTATTTTTTTTTTAAAAAAAAAAAGTTTAATAAAATTATAAATAATTAATATATTAAAATATAATTACATTTATATAAAAAATAATTTGCAAAAAAAAAATTTTAATAATTATAAATAATAATTTTAATAAGTAATATTAAAAATTAATTATTTAAAATAGCTTAAAATAATTAAAATTAATATAATAATAATGCTTAATAACGTTTTTAAAATAATTAATATAATTATTTATTAGTTTATTTAAAATTTAAATTATTTAAATAAAAAAAGCTATAAATTTAAAAAATCGATTAATATTTTAAGAAATTTATAATATAACGATAATATTTTTAAAATTTAATATAATTTAAAAAGTTAATTTAAAAAATAAAAAAAAAAATATATTAAAAAAATGTTTAATAAATATTAGAAATATTTTATATATTAGCTTAAAGTTTTAAAAAAGTAAGGAATTTTTTTTTATTTTAAAACCTTAAAATTAAGTTAAACCTTAAAAGCTAATAATTTTAATTTATTAAAAGTGAAAATAATTATATTAATTTTAAAAAATTAAATCGATATAATTAAAAATAATAATATATTATTTTAAAATAATAAAAGAATTAAAATAATTAAAAAAAGGTTAAATAATAAAAAAAATAGTTTAAAAAAAAAGTTAATTAATAATTTAAAAGATTTAATTAATAAAATTAATTTTATCGTTAAAAAAAAAATTAATGATAATTTTAATTATTTAAATTTATATTTAAATAAAATAATTAATAATATTATTAAAAAACTTTTTAAATAATAAATATTTATTATATTATTAAGCGGGTTAAAAAAGATTTAATTTAAAACTAATTTTAAATTAATATCGATTAATAAAATATATATTATTATTAATAATTTATTAAGAATAATAAAATAAAGATTATTTATAAATTTATTATTATTAACGCTTTTTTTTTTAATAATTAATATAACTATTTTATTAACGTTATTTAATAATAAAAATAAAGGAATTAATAGCTTTATTAATAGCTTTAAAAAAAAGCTTTTTTTTTTAAAAAATAATTTTAAAAAGCAAGTAATAAAATTATTATTTAGCGAAAAAAAATCTATTTTTTTAAACTTATTAATAATTATTTTAAGTATATATTATATATTAAATTTTTTAATAAATTATATTAAAAATAAAATAATTAAAAATAATAATATATATTTAATTAATTTAATTAAATTTAATTAAAAAATTATTAATATAAAGATTTTTTATTTA